>PVIW01006684.1:0-83480 GCA_004026585.1 Noctilio leporinus | reverse complement strand
AAAACAGAACCAAATATATGAATACAGTGAATAGGCCTTCAGTGGTCAGGGGGAAATGGTTTGGGGGGCGGGGGGGCAGAGGCAAGGAAGGGGAGCAGTTTAGACAAGAACCTAGTATAAAGGTACCATGGACATGGACAACAGGTGGGATTGACTTTGGGGGGAAAGGGTGGGTGGGGAGGGGGACAGAGGGGAGCAAAAAGGGGATGGATGTAATACAACAACAATAAAATTTAAAAAAAAAAGAAAAAAAAAAAAAAAAAAAAAAAAAAAAAAAAAAAAACCCTCAACAAAAGGGTTGTAGAATAACATACTTCACATAATAAAGTTATATACAAAAAAAAAAAGGAAACAACTTTAACTTATGAATACTTTAAAGTGATCTTGTTATAAATAGATTTTACTAAATAAGGTACAATTTTTGTGTATTACTTGTATCTGCATTACGGCAAGTTAAATTTTCTTAGATTGGAATAATTTCACAATTTGGGAAAATCAGGTTACCTGCAATAACTTAGAAAAATTGAATGCAGTTAAGGAAGAAGAAAAACCTAAGAAAATGTGGATGTATATTACATAGAAGACATGCTATCTTTCTTATTCATTGTTACAAAATGTGTGCTTATTTGTGGGTGTGTCATATATAGATTTTGTTAGCAATTTATATTTTAAATAGCAACCAACTGGATATGGGTGTGTTGTGAAATCAGTCAATCTTGAGGTTAGAAAAGATGCTGAGAATGAAGACCAGTTTGAATGGAATTTGCAAACTATTAAACTATATGACTTGTGTACATAGATAATATATATTCTCATATTAGCATGTAAATTAGATGAGATTCCTTTCCAACTAAATCGGGGAAATATACATTTCCAGTTATGAAGGCCCCCAAACTGGGGATGCTTGGGAAAAGGAATTAATGTTATAGCAAACTTTGTTATTAAAATGTGAACATATCTAATCTCTACATCAACAGACTCTTAAATAGTTCAGGGGTTAGTTTAGGACCACATAGGAAGTCAACCACAAGTTTAAAAAATAGCTTGCCCTGGCTGGTAGCACAATGGATAAGGCTCCGGCCTGCGAACCCAAAGGTCGCAGGTTCAATTCCCCAGCCAGGGCACATAACCAGGTTGCAAACCAGGTCTCCAGTCAGGTCTGTAGCTGGAGGCAGGTGAAACACAACCATACATTGATGTCTTTCTCCCTCTCTGCCTCTCTCCTTTCCCCTTTCTCTAAAAATAATGAAATAAAATCTTAAAATATATATATATATTAAAAATGAATAAATAAATAAAAAATAGCTAGAATATTATTCTACAAAATTATTTAAATCCTACAAAAAATATATATATATATATTACCTTAACTTAGTAGACTTAATCATTTCTACTCTGGGGATCAGGTGAGCACTGCAAGTGCTATTATTTCTAAAGACTTCAACTTGTAAAACACATGTAGAGGAAAAACAGAGGGTATTGAAAGAGGTAAGACCTGTGCACAGCTTAAATAAATAAATAAATCTACAATTTAAGATGGAAAACTCCAAAAAAGGATAAGTTGTAGCTCCAGTAGCTTAAAATAAAGTTGAGTTGTATTATTGGAGGCGGGAGGACCTGACTGAAAAACCAAATTCATTTTTTACTATGGGTTTGGCACTGTCTCTAGGACAACTTTCACAAAAGTGAGTTCTGCGATATACCATTTCTGTGATATATTTCACAAAAATAGCATTCCAGAGTAAAATAAGTATTAAGAAGAAAAAATGTGCTTAATTTTGCTATAATATATCTAAAATACTATCAGTTAACATGTAATAATTATGTAAGCTATTGGCATATTTTAATTTTTTTGTATTAACTCTTCAAAATCCAGTATGTACTTCAAATGTGTGTAAAAATAGGTATGGGTGTAAATGTATTTTTGCCTGTGTTTGGTAATATTGCAATTCATATTACTTAAAAGAGTAATTATTTAAACAAATGAATTAAGGTAGGCATTTTGGAATAATGAAAAGAAAACTTTATATTATGATTTGAGAAGCTGACAGAAGGCAGCAATTAAATGGTGAAAGGAAAAAAGAAAAAGTACATATTGGTTGTTACAGAATAGACAGGGGGGATGTTAAGAAGAACAAAGGAAATAGAGAAGCCAAAGAACTTATATGCATGACTCATGGACATGAACTAAGGGGACCTTGCTGGAGGAAATGGGGTACTGGGTGGAGGGGGACAAAGAGGGGAAAATTGGGACAACTGTAATAGCAAAATAAATAAAATATTTTAATTAAAACAAAAAAAACAACAATGATTAAAAGGCCTACAAACCTGAATAAACAACTTTTCCAGAGTCCAATCCCAAAGATTCAAGTCCAGGGGCATAGGCTGATACTAAAAACAAGAATCTAGCTGTGAGCCATTTGGGAGGAGTATCTCCTCTTCCCTCTTCACTACTATAGACCAGGCAGAGGTGTAATCAGAGCTCCATCTGGTGTCACAGGGAGAACCCACAGCAGCAGCTTGCCTTTCCCCAATCCAGTAGGCTAAAAACATGTGACTTATGTGTAAGTCATAACTGGTCTTCATATCACAATTATAGTATTTGCACATGGATGTGTATATATACAAGCTCACACACACATATATATACTCTCACTACAGTCAAAAAGACTGCAAGAAAAATTATTAATTTACACATATAAAATTACATGAAAACATATTTTAAGTAGAACATATCCTAGGTGATTCTTATTACATCTTGTTTCAAAAAAATTTTTTTTAAAAGGACATATTTTATAGAGAAAGTCAGTGATTAAGAGGCTAAGCTTAATAGTTTTTATTTTTACCATATTGTCTATATTTTATGGTTACATGTAACTTCTGGGCATCACATCAAACAGCTTTGATTAAATCTGCTTTTATAATAGACCTAAATTGCCTCTTTCAACAAATGAAAGGTATATCATACATATTCTATCCCAATTCATTTTCAGTGCAATCCTACTACACTGATGATAAATTTTAATCACTTTTTTAACCAACATTTTTAACTCCTTTGTCCAATCAACACTGAAAAACTCTAACCTTGGATTGATTCAGCCTTGTCCTCTATATAAACCCTTTAGCTTTATCCTGCTGGAGAAAATGTGTGGTCCCTGATTAATCTCTATCATTCAAATCTTCTATGTTCAGCTCCTTTTCTCATTCTCCAAAATGAGACGTGGTGCCTTCATTCCATTTCTCAAGGCCCCTTGCCCCACCCACCACCACTACTCATCCACTATTTGGCAAGAAAATGTAAAAAGTCTGCCAAGCATCTAACTGTACTGTTTCATGTCCATCCACCTTGCTTTCTTTTTGTCTCAGGCAGTGACCAGCTCCCTCCTTTCTGAAGCAAATCAACTACTTCTAAGAAAAGTGTATCCTCTAGTTTTCCTCTAGCACCTCAACAGCCATTTCCCTTTCTCTCTACTTTGATTCCTTCCTTTAATCGAATGAAGCCACTGAAAATTACTTCTGTTTTCTAAAAACTCTCCCTTAATCTTATTTTCATCTAATTATTCTCTTTCCCATCATAATAGAGCAAATCTGTATTTCATCAAGATGAGGAACTCACTTAGATGCATTGTTGTCACCTGGCCCTCTACCTGACACTGACTTTGTTGATTCCTTGCTGAATTTTCTTCCTCCACATATCACTAAAAATTATTTGTAAACCTTTGTTTTAGATCCTTAAGAGACAACATATGAGTTTATTACTGAGCAGGAAAGTGTTGAGTAAACTTACTTCTTTATCTTATGACACCAGCCTTTGAGGGAACATGCTGTGTCTCAGGACTGTGCTTCACAGAAGAAAACAAGGAATGAACTTATTCATCAAGTCTCATCTCCTATTGGTCAAAGATTTTGCCTATAATGTGTTCACCCTCCCACATTTCTGCGTACATATTCAGGACAATTTAGAGGATCCTGTGTCATCCTACACCTCTTATCAGAGAATTCTCTGCAACAGGAAGCAAATGGTTCAGCAACAAACATATCTAGGTATAGGGAAATTGTACTTTCTTCTTAGCACATATCACAGTTGTAATGAAATAATGTTATAATAATTCTTTTTAAATCCTCTCTTAGCTAATCACTTAAATATAACTTGTGCTTAACTCAGTACCTAGAACACAGTAAGTGTCCAAGTACGTATTTATTTTAATTACAGTTTACAGTCAATATTATTTTGTATTAGTTTTAGCTATACAACATAGCGGTTAGACAATCATATACTTTACAAAGTGTTCCCTCTGATATTTCAAATGCATATTTATTGAGTGATTTAATTAGATGGATCAAGTAGCATTTGTATTTATTTTAAGAGTTGGTTTGTAAATCTGACAGGCATGACTTTTTAGTCATATTGTGTGATCTCAAATCTTCAAGGTTTTCTTTTCTCATTAATAATAGGTAGATAATATGATTGCTTGGTTTTTGATGAGATAATGCATGCAAATCTCTTTGTACTGGGCTTTCCATATTTTAAGTCCATTGTTTTCAATATTTATTTTTGTAACTTTTGAGATTATCAGACTTAATTTTAATTTCTATTATTTTTCCAAGGGATAGATGTACATGTTCCTTAAAAATCAAATACTACTTCTGATTTTTAATGAAAAATAGCAACCCCTCTCCACTACTTACCATTTGTAAATACCATCCATTGGTGACTTTTCACTATTTATAATTACCTCTATGTATATTTCTATACAATACATTCACCCTACCACTTTTGATTGCTATTTTAAAATTTTCTGTAATAGATAAGGACTTAAAACTCAAAATTATTTAACCATTCCTAAATTTCACTTTTTTCTGTTTTCTCAAGTGTTACATCATGATTTTTTAAATGTTATTTTCCACTGTATATATTATAATTAAATAATGTTCTCTAATATTAATAGCATGCTGGATTAATAACACACTGACAAAAACTATGACTAAATTTTTGGGGTTTAATTTAGAAAAAAAAAAACATTGAATATTTGTTTAGGAATTTCTTATTTACTTATTTATTTTAAAATCTCAGGGAGAACTGTGAAAATCTCCTCAATGTCTTCAAACATATTAAATAATCTATCAGTCCAATTTAATTTTTGACACATCTCCCTTAGATGGTCTTATTCTCATTCTCCTTCCCTAAATGACTACACACCAATATTTTTAGGGTTTCCTTTTAATATCATATTGGGAATTCTCTCTTTCTCTTCTCTCTTTTGCATTTCTTGATTCTTGGTCTCATTTCCTTCTCTTTTGTGTTTGTATGTTATTATTTTTTAATGGTGAATTATGCCCTCCATTAGTTTCCTGGAATAGTAGCTAGCAAGTAGACTTTTTTGAAAATTTATATACTAGCAGGTGTCTTTTATTTCAATATCATCATTAATTTATAGCTTGGACGGGTAATAATTCTTACTAGAAAATTATTTTCAAAAGTTTCCCATAATTTTTCAAGTTCTAAATATTTTAGTCCTCTGTGATTTTATGTAAGTGAAAAAAAATAATATTTTTAGTGTGTGAGAATATGAAGTTGTATAATTATTGAAGATATAATTCTATTTTCAAAAGCTAAACCTAATTTAGTTTTGAGAACATTTAAAATTTTAAGCCAATGAAAAAATAATATTTAGGAAGAGTATCATATTATGTTGCCTGATTTGACTTCACATATATTTATTTCTTCATTACTTTTCATTAAAGCATATTAACCCTACATAACATTGCAGAGTTTGATAAATTTCTAGGTGCTCTGTCCTAGATGCACTAATTGTAAACTCTTTGCTACATATGCTTTTCCTCTTTTTCACTTTCTATTATTAGGGGTACAATATATACACATATAAATAATGCTTATTTAGTTCATATTTTTAAACTTTGAAACCACTCAATCCAAACTTTTAATTTAATCAAGCAGTGTTAAGATTATTCAAAGGAAAATGTTGATACATCTAGAATTCTAGACTGAACCATACCATGTTTCAAAAATGTAGATATAAATAACTGTGAGCTCAGTGACTTGACTATTCTGGAGGATATATGTTCCAGGCAATTTTTAAATGGAATATCAGTTCCAAAGTCCTTCTTTTAACATTATAAAATATTAAAAAATTACCAAATCTTAGATTTCAGGAATGAGGTCACCAAAATCAGATTGGCCATATAAAATCTGTATCCTACCCATAAAACTGAATATAAAAATATGCTGACTAAGTCTACTGGGTTTTCTTAATAATAATAAAATGAGTCATTTTAAGAATTGCCAAAGCTACATTTAAGGAGAAAACACAAACAGAATGTAAAAACAAAGTCTTCCTCAGATTATTTAGGTAATTAGAAAAGAAGGGAGGAAAAGTTAGATTAAATGATAAATTCAGATTGGTGACATGAGATCAGCAGTCCACATTTGCAAAATACAATGCCTCCTGAATGTTACTAAAAATGAAAACTAGGGAACAATATAATTATAGAATAGTCCTTTAGAAAAATTATTTCAGAGAATATATATATACATATATATGTGTAAATGTATATATAATGAATAATGAATCATATATATGATTCATTTATGCATAGTGTGTGTTTATATTTTAAAGTAAGAAATATGCTGTTTGTATATATTACATCTCCTAGCATTGATACATATATATGTACTTTGAGACTGGTGTTTGAATTCCTATTCTTACTCTGATTCTTGTGACAATTTCCAGGATTTCGATGAACTTTCTTTTTGCAATGAATATGCAGTAGCAACAGCAGTATCTCTAAACCCCTGAGGTGTGACATAAAACAGTACTGTAGATCCCTTCAGGTTTAGTAACTTGTACAATGTTGCCAATCTTTGCTTTTGATTCCACTGAAAGATTAGCCATATTGTACCAGCATGTCACAAACTTTTGGGACTTGCTGGTATCAGCAAGACCTAATGTCTATCAATTTCTGTTGCCATCTGATTGGTTAGAATTACAGCTAACCTGTGATAGTTTACAAGGCTGATAATTTGCTGGGGTAGGCCAGTTAGTAATGGAATAGGAAGAGGCAGGTCATCATGGTCATGAGAAAAAGGAAAAGCAATGCCAACTACTATCACTAATCAAACTTTGAGAGTTCTGAGAGGAAGTCCTGAAAGGAAGTCTGTAAAGAGGAAAACGTGTGCCAGGATCTCTTTTAGCCATGAAAATGAAACTGACATATGACAAAGAATATCTTCAAGAGTGAAAGTTTCCAAACCCTTTGGATGTGCCCCTCCCATAAGTGTTCCTGCCATGAACTAAAGGTGCCGAATGTAGGCAGTAGCAAGATGTACCACTCTCTCAACCATAACATTTCCCTCCGTACCATCAAAACCTGCTCCGCCTCCCACTCCTTCCAAGCATTCTGGTATCTGCACATCTATTGCCAACCGCATACCGACTCAGCTGTGTCAGCATATCTTGGTTTATTTGGGAGACATTGTCTTCTTTTAATTTAGTTTCTAAGACTTCCTCGTTAGACGCCCCAAATAAAAGCCTTTATTTCTCTTTGCTGAGCTCGGAGGGTTTCAACTGTAGGAGTTCATCAGCAGTCTGGAAACCTGCAGACATCAGCTTTAACCTGCACCACTGGGGCCCGGGCGGGTAGGGGGAGGGGGCAGTAAATCTTACTAGGGGGAATTCCATAACTCACTGCATTTCAGAGCCAGGCCCCCATGCACAGAATCACACAGAGCTACCTAATTATTGGCCTCATCAGTTGCAGATCTAATGATGCTTCACATCTAAGATTCTCAGTATATATTCTCATAGAACAAAGACATTATTATCCATAGTCTAGTACACTTATAAAATTAAAGATATTTAAATTGATATGATACTATTATCTAATAAAATTGATATTCAAATCTTAGCATATTGTTATAATACACTATCTTTTACAGAAATTTATTGCAACAAGGATCCACTGCCCGATCACACATTGTTTTAGTTTTCATACCACTTTAGTTTCTGATATAATTTCTAAGCCATTCTTTGTCTTTCCTGACACTGATCTTTCTAAAGAATCCCTCAAAATTATTTAAAAAAAATTATTTTATGGAGTATTCATCAACTTCTGTTGATTCTTCCTGATGAATATCTAATATTTGATTTTTTCTTTTGGCTAGGGATACTACCTACAACGCTTTTCCTAAAACATCTTATCAAAAAGCACATAATGTCAGTTTTCCCCATCATCAATGAGATTATCTTTAACTGCTTGGTTAAGGAGATGTCCTCCAGATTTCTCCTTAAAAAAAAAAAAAAAAAAAAAAAAAAAAAAGCTTCTTTTGGAAACTCAGGATAAGTAAGGAAATGTATATCTCAGGGTTTTCAGAAACCTCATTTTCAGTAGAAGCAAAATGATTGATTATGAACTCTCGTACTAAATATTAAATACTTATGCTTAGAGTGGAAATAAGTTAAGAGAAACTCATTGCAATAAATCTAATGCATGTGCGAAATTGCTCAATTTGAAAATTTCCTAAAGAAGTTGACTCCTTGTGTTGTTAAAAGTAGTATGTCACAGCTTGTTTAGGCAAAGTGCCTTCATATATCAGTCTGGTATTTGCTTCTATTTGTTGCTTAAAACACAGGTATGATTTTTTCCTCTCTAGCCCCTGGTGATGCTGTGACTGACAGCTACTTTTAAAAGATGAGCATGTATTTCTTCTTTAAGAGTCTCTTTTCAAGGAACTGCCACATCATTTTGATACAATTTCATCAGAAAAGGGTTATCTGGGTTGACTTAATTATGCATTCGCACATTCAGTCACACAAACATCACTTTTCAAATACCATCTCTTATAAATGGATACTGTTCGCTTTCTCAGCCGTAAAGGCATGACATGCGATTTCCACCCATCAGTGGAGACTTAATAAATCACCCAACATATTACAGTTTCACACCACGTTAGCACCTTCATCAGGGAATGAAATTAGCAGAGCAAATCCTGGCTAATTGTGAAAAATGCTAATTATCCACTCACCCTGTATAACAAGGCATGAGTGATGTGTGTAGCAAGCCCAGCACAAAGTCATGAACACTTGGAAATGCAACACTTAAAGCCTAAAACTGCTTATGCAGAGAGAAATGGAGACTAGACAGAGAGTAAAAATATACAGCCAGTAAAGGAAATAAGAACTTGCAGGGATTTTTAAAACCTCATTTTAGAACTATAGCAACACTAGTAGGGACTTGGATGACTCCAGGAATTTATTGTGAAGCCTTTATTTCTAGGTCTCTGATGCAGATCTCCACCTGATCATTGTGGAAACAAGTCTTCACTTGTTCATAGTTGGTCACACCTGGGACACGGACACAAGGCTGCTGTGAAAGAATAACCCCAGTCCAGCTACTCCTGGGCAGGAAGAGCCACATTACAGATGGGCAGTAGTTAGCTCCCCTGTGGGTGGCCGTCTCTGTATAGTGGCTAGGAGCTGAGCAGGTCATAGGATGTGAATCCTGAGCACACATTTCTAAAGATGCCAACTATCTCCTTGCTGCTTGGTCCAGACCAGCTGGTCGGGGTGACATGGAAGGATTTATCCCTGCCACTGTCAATCTGGTCCCCCTCTCTGGATGGGAGACTCTTTCTCTTCCCTAAAGGTGTCAGTTTTTCATCTTTCCAGGATAAGGCTCATATTAAAAAGGAAAGCATGCTCTTTCATAATAATGCTGTTTAGGGGTGTATGTGTGTGTGTGCATGTGTGTGTGTGCATGCATGCACATTTAATGTGCAGCAGGTATTATCTTTTCCTACTCTTTCTAGTTCCTCTGAAGTTCTGAACAATCACTTAAAACTTCTATACTACCAAGACCAAATTAAAAAATTCAATGGTTCACTTTTTCAGTTTGTCTGTTAGGCCCCACACACTACATTTGTTATGAGAGGCAATTATCACATTACATTTAATTAAAATGTTCCTGACTAATGACTTGTGCAAGCCACTAAAGCAATTATACCATTTACAATAGCAAAAGTAACCCAGAGAAAGAGATTGTTTTGTGGTTAATTTGTGTAATGACGCTAAGGTGATAAAATATTAAATCCTCAAAGAGGCAGTATGGAAATTCTCCACAAGATAGGTTTGTGATACAATTGAAACCATCAACTTAACCAAAAATAAAGAAAAGGAAAAATAAGGAAAAGAAAATGGACAAATTAAATTCCCCACTTCCAAATTACCTTTCAAAAAAGGAATTCATCAATAATTAAAATGTGTTCAGACCATCACTATAAAATAGAAATCTCTTGTTTTTAGATTTTTCTTTTTACTTACTGTAAATAACAAATGTGTAAGATTATGATGACTGCTTACTTCATTCCATGACTATTGTTTTGAAAATGGTTTACATGTTCTGATGTAGTCTATATTAAGATCAATTACTTGACTACCAATTTCAAGCCTGAACATCTCCTCAACAGAGAAAGAACATAATACAGTAATTCTACGTAAAAAATATTGTACACAGGAGATATAACCTTACCTGTTATTTTGTATAAGATAATTATTTAAGCCACGTAAGAACACAGAAATAAAAATTGCAGCTTTCCTTTCACCTGGTTTATCTGTCAACAGCCATTTCCCCTAAAAATAAAAATAAAGACTTAAAATGGTAATTCCTTTCAAACAAAGAAAAAGCTTTCCTTACCTACTTCAACATTCAATACATATGCCAAACAAATTATATTCCAGAAAAACTGAATTTTCTCTATAAAATGTCCTGTTTTACAAAATGTACTTTACTATCAATGTTTTTACTGTTCTAAGAGCATGCTCTTTCCAAATATTCCACTTATTGAAATCCTCTTCCTCCTTTAAATCAACATCATGATGCAGATTTCATTCTCCTTCTGACTTAAGGCAATTTGCTCTGACCTCCAAGGAAATTTATGTTTACACCTTAAATCATATTTTAGTTGTTTTTATGTGTCCTTACCTCTTTCTAAGGATTCTAAACTTAGAAGCTTAAACCCTATCAAAACTTTCCACAATAACTCACAAATAGTGGGTAATCAAAAGTTGTAGAATAAACATATCTCTGTGTTGCTCTGTGAATTAGATGAGATTAATCATGTCTCAAAGAATTGTTTAGATAATCTATTAATTATAGAAAGAACCAAGTCACAACCACAGAACTTAGAGAATAAGAATCACAGAATCATGGATTTCAGTTTAAGAATATAGTTTGATCATCTGTCCCAATCACACTCAGTCCCAAAAGACACACACTCCCTGCACAGACACAGAAAGACCATCAGAATTCAGTGTAAGTGATAAATTCTTTCTTAATGAACCCAGAGGTATTGTCAGGTTCTGGGTATTATTTAAGTGGGACTTTTCATTCTTACAGGGTCATTTCTTTGTTTTTGTTTTTCTATAAATACAAACTCTAGAAAACTTGCTAACCACATTTTATTCTCAGTCCCTATCTGGCAAGGTCAGGGTACAGTTTGATCTGTCATTTGTTATTTGTCATTCAAGGCCCACCTGGAATGAAGTTCCCTTTGCTTTAGGGACAGTTTCATCTACAGAAGATAGAGGTATCAAGCTGTCAATTTCTCAGCCATATTTTTCCAAGGGTAAAGAAATGGAAATACAGGTATTCCAATATTTTAGTAATTTAGTAATTTCCCCCTTCTTTATACTTCCTGGTATGCTTTATGAGTTTTTTAGTCACCTAAGTACTAAATTCATTGATGAGCTCTAAAAAAAAAAGAAAAAAAAATGATGATTTTTGAAGCTCACTTTTACAGTACATGATAACATAAATTGGTAACATTTGAACTCTCAGAGCTTCGCACTGCATCTCAGTCACCTAAAGGTATAAGAGGAAAAGCCAATGCATTTCTTCTATAAATACAACATCTGACCAGAAGGCATCCAGCCAGGTACAATGAAAAATAGAGACAGTTATAGAAAAAATACAAGAAACATTGTACCTAAGATAATGACAGCTCAGTCCCATTCAAAGTAGGCACATTGGGGACTCACATGGTTCTCCTAATTGCCATTAGCTGAAATCGCTTCCCTTTCAAAGGTGATTTTAGTTTTGAGAAAAGCCACAAGTCACAGGGCACCAAATCTAAGCTGTAGGAGGTCTGAGTCACCTGGGTGATTTGACGTTTGACCAAAAAACTCTTAACAAGATGTGATGCATGAGCAGGTTTGTTGTTGTGATGAAGCTGCCAATCACCACTTGCCCATAGCTGCAGCCTTCTGAATCATCTGAACAGTTTCCATGAAGAAATGTTCAAGCTTAATGTAAGATTGGATAATGATTCTTTGCTTAGTCATTTTGATTGTGACAGTCACACATTTTGAATGTGACAGCCACACAATCCACATGGTCATTCAACAGTGTCTACAGCCCCTGCTGACTAGTACAGTGAAGTCATCATTGTTTAAATATGCACATTTCAGTCCACTCTCCTTGACAGCCAGGTTACATTGATGTCACACAAATCATTATTGTTACATTAACAATAGGTATTTTTCTAGACATACTTCATATATCTTTCCACCCCAAATATCCCCAGAAGTACAAGAAACAAATACTTATAAGCCTACTTTTCCCCACTAGAAGAAAAAATTATCTCAACAATCTAAATGTTAAGGATCTAAATGGGCTGAGATTCTGTATCAGGTAATGTTAATGCAGCTTAATCCATTAACCACGTTTGATCTTCAATGTTCTAGAACTTAAGACCAGTGATTACATATGAAAACTCTGTATTCGAGATTTTCTTCAGAATCAGCATATTTCCCTCATACTTCTTCATGTACCTTTTGGCCTACTCTCCTAAGACCATGTCAGCACATTATACCTCTTTCTTCCCTCATTTTAAATGTTTCTCCTCTTCTTTTATAGGTAATTATATACTATAAAGGAGTAATTAATTTAGCCCTACCTATAAAAATTAACACCATGGCCCTGGCTGGTGGCACAATGTATAAGGAGCTGGCCTGGGAGTCCAAAGGTTGCTGGTTCAATTCCCAGGCAGGGCACATAACCAGGTTGCAAGCCAGGTCTCCAGTCAGGACTGTAGCTGGAGGCAGGTGAAAGGCAACCATATACTGATGATTCTCTCTCTCTCTGCCTCTCTCCCTTCCCCACTCTCTAAAAATAATAACATCTTTTAAAATTTTTTAAAAAAGATTAACATGATAGTTAATCATCTTTTTATTGTCTTCAGTTATATACTCTAAAGGCATCTAAGGCTAAAGCCAAATATATTTGAAAAAAATAATCTTCTCTTTATAGAGTTGCTTGCATATTTAGAAACCAGCCATTCTTCATGTTTTAAATTACATATCATTATGAGTAATCCAATTTCTTGTTATCAGAGCCCACTATCTAACATGTCTCACATAAGTCTATTTTTCTGTATTCTTTAATGTGTGTATGTGTGTGTGTATATATGTAAAATATATATTTGGTATTTGGTGTCTCAATATTGATGTTTCATTTCACATCTATTTAAAAAGTCATCTTCAGTGTCCAGATACATTTTTAAAAATTGTTATTTTGTAGAAAGTATGCTTATGAGCCAAAAGTATCACTTAATAATAAACTATATTCTTAAATAACTAAATTCTTATTGATAACTTATTTTATTAACAGAGAACTGAAGTTATATCCTATAATATACAGGTAATCCCCATACAGTATGGCCATTCTATAACCCAGTTTTGTGATAACAAGGTTCAATAACTGGGGAAAACCCTTGTACAACACAGCATCCTAGTACACAGCTTAACTTTAACAGTTTGTGAATTGGAGAAATCCTCAAACAACACAGAGTGTAATAAGAGGAAGAGCAAAAAATATCTCATTCAAAATTAATAAAATGTATAAAGATCTCTTAGCTAAAGAGCAAGCAATCTAAAATAACAGATTTTTTGCAAAAAGTATAGGATAGAAGTCAAGATAATGCTGAAGAAAGTTTAGAGGATGAAGATACCTTCTCAAAAGGAAAGCATCCTCAGTTAATGGTGCTTAGTAGTGATGATGAAGAAAATATTATTTAATACATGTATTAAAGTATAATTAAAGTATAATATGTTATACTTTTGGTGGAAAGTGCTTTAAATAAAGGTGTTTATCTTAATTATAAAATTATAGTATATTTTTTTAAGTTTTAAAACCTAACCCCCTCTTTTGTACTAGGTTCTTCATTTCATAACACTGCAATGTTTTAGGAACCTAACAACCATGTTATACGGGGTTTACCTGTATTTGATGTGAAGGTGCATAGAAAAATATATAGAAAATATTTCAATATTTAAATGTCACAGCTCTCTTAGAGATTGTATGTGTATTTTCTTATCAAGCATCACAACAATTCATGAGTTAGGCAATACTATCCCTGTTCATGGATGAAGAAACTAAGCAGAAGCTAAAGGTCTTGCCAGTGTTCAACCAGGTTGTATTATAGCTGAGGCAGGATTAGGACTCTTAACAGCCTGATTCAAAACCCCCTGTCCCATACGCTATAATGCATATATTTCTGATCCCCAGTTTGTTACTTGACAAGCTCAGGTGACCTCCACAGCTTCTGGAGGAGCTCTGCCAATGGATATAGATACAAGGTTTTTAGAACAAGTACAGCTTGCTCTATTGGAAACCAGTTACTGGCTAAACGAATGAAAGGACTTTAAAACTCAAAGGGGCACAGAGATAAGCCACAAGAATATGTTTAACTAATATAAGCCTGACTAGTCAATATGACAAGTATTTAGAAAATGTTAAGAGTTCTCTAAAAATGTTGTCAACAGTTTGACTTAAATTTATGTCAGAGATTCATTAAGTTGAATTTTAACAGGTAGTAACTGAAAAATGATATGGTTGGCAGGGAGCAGAGTGAGGGTGTCATGAATCACGAGTTCCAGGAGTGAACTAAAAAATCATGACCACTTATAGCATGTTTTCATGAAAACTGAATTATAAAATCCTTAGCAATGAAAACACTTGCTTTATAGTCTTCAAATTACCTCCAGAACACAGGGAGTTTTCAGTCAATTATTATTAATATGTGACTAAACTCATTAGGCAGAACATTAAAAATATTTCATCTAGAAAATCCTTCCTTTTTAAATTCAATATGTTTAATAATCCTTAAAATTAATTTTAGGCAGGTGAAAGGCAACCATACATTGATGATTCTCTCTCTCTCTGCCTCTCTCCCTTCCCCCCTCTCTAAAAAATAATAAAATCTTTTTAAAATTTTTTTGAAAAGATTAACATGATGGTTAATCACTTTTTATTGTCTTCAGTTATATACTCTAAAGGCATCTGAGGCTAAAGTCAAATATATTTGAAAAAAAATAATCTTCTCTTTATAGAGTTTTTCATCATTTTGCCAGCTATTCCTCTCAGTATGCCTAACATTCCCCTCCATTACCCAAAGGGTGGGCACATGCATTAATTCATACTTTTACAGAAGGTTGAACTGCTATGCTATTATGTACAAATATATATATTTGTGTGTGTGTATATATATATATATTTTTTTCTTTACTCTACCCAGGACATATTAAAAGATCACACTGATATAGCAATAGCATAGAAATTATTTTATTGTAATAAAATATGTTCAGAAACTTATTAATGTCATGATTTGTTTGCCTTGTAATAGTTTTGTTTTGGTGTTAATATGCAAGTAAATAAATAATAATATCTAATCTACAATCTTAATAAGAAAAACAAATTGCAAAATAAATCTTCATAATGTCAATTACATTCAGTAATAATTTTGTAATTGATTGATTACTGAACAATTTTTCTTGATGTTATTGTGGTTGAATGCCTCTCTTGACAGAATGTTGCCAATTCTAATAAGCAGATTGGGTCAGATTTTATTGGTACCTTAATTACTCTTCACTTACATGTTTGGGATATTTATTTTTTCTTCATTCGCTATGCACACTGACTACTTACATAAATCCCAAAATTATATGGCCATATACTTGTTTCAGGTAGCTATAGTAATAACTTAGTGATAGAACTTTAAATAGAATTTGGGGAATTAGGTAAAAAGTTAAATCTCTTCTTAAAGCACTATTAATTTTATTTTTTTATTGTTGCTCTGTTACAGTTGTCCCTTTTTACCATTAACTTTATTTGCCATTAGAAAGAATACTAGATGTAGAAGGAAGATAAAGCATTGTTATCTAATATTTTTACTTGCAGTTTTCAGTCTGCCTCTGATCCTCTTCTATCTCACACAGATTAAGAATGTTCTGTACTTGGTTCCTAGAAGATACTAAAAGACTGTTTCAAGCAAACCTACTTGTGATTCTTGTTCTGACAAGGACCAGAACAACAGAAGTGGTGTCCACCTCATCATCAGTATCACTGTCAGGGAAGGAAAAGTGCCAGCACTGAGCAGTCTGCTCAGGCCTCTCTTGGCACCAGCAAGTGTGGTGCTGACAGCTTCTTGGCTCACTGAATATTTCCAACATACCACACAAGCCATACCCTGAGGGCCTAAATGGGCTGCACCTAAGTTTTTCTTGTTACTTAGCATTAAGTAGAGTCATGTATGCATAAAATGATTTAACAAATGTTCTACCACCATTTAAACTATCACAATAAATACATTCTTTAATGTAAAAATAGGACTTCAATGGTCATCTGAGAGATGACTTTTTTTTCCCCTAGAAATATTGTCTAAATGGAATAGTAGTGCACCAGTTAGGTAATAATAATAGATGGTCAGATTTGTGTAGAAGGTTAAAATTTATGAATATTTCAAGTAGATGACAGGAGGGATTCTTAGGTAAAAAGGATTGTAAATACATGTTTTACTAAACATTGACTCAAATGCTTGAGATACACACTGCTCTTTTTTTTACTCCTAGTTCAGTTCTTCACAGGGCAACTCATACCAATTGAGGTTTTTCAAAACATTGATAGGCTCAGGGCTGTTTATCTGGGTTAGGGGGAAGATACATTATTGACTCAGGAAACTCTGACATCTAATTCTAATGCTTTACTTTTTTGCTACCAGGGAAATTCAAGGCCTTATTGAGCATGATGCTAATCCTCTGATTACTCAATTAGTGGGTAATAACCCTATGAAATCCCAGACTCCTTTATGGAAAAAAATCATCTCCACCTATTCAATCTTGGAGTAGCTGAAGATTCCTTCTGCAAGTGAGGGCTCTATATTTGAATGACTCTATTTTCTTATTTCTGAGATTACTAATGTGTTCTTTTTACATATCCAACAGTTCTTGATATGTATCCAACTGTTTTTGTTTCATAGCCTTCTGTTTATTTCTAGAAGGCTAGTCATATTTTTGAGAAGCTTATTCAGTTTCATTTTAATTTCCTCCTAGAGTATGCTTTTATTTATGTTACCTCAGGAGTGATCTCTTATTGGGATCCATCCACTAAATTAAATTCTCTTAGGGCAGCCTTATTTGGGGAAGGAATTCCTTGGCTAGTTGGTTGTTTTCTCTCCATGGATACTTCTCTTTGTTTGCTTGCTCTGCGCCCCAGGGTTCTCAATTGAGAACCAGCTCTTACATTTCTGATTCTGTATTAGTATGTTTAGAAAATATAACCAACCCATTTCCAGAGTCAGTGGGTCATTTGGCTCAGTTCTGGTTGGCAGGATCTTCATGGCCCTTCCTTGACACTCCAGAGATGCTGTCCAGGGTCAACGCCACTTCCAACTTCCACTTGCAGACCCACTGCCCTGTTCTCTCACAGCTGGTGGGATACTGTTAGAGGTTTTTTTCATGGGAATTAGTACAAAGATGCTATATATCAAGTGTTTCTATAGGCTTGTTTCTTCAAGTTGCTATTGTGGGTTTTTATTTCATTTCCACTCCCCAGATAAAGATATTCTGATTTAGATAAGAGTATGGCTTATTCTATTTTTTCTCTTTTCTCTCTTTTTTTTGGGGAGTGGGTGGGTGGGTGGGTGGGAAGGATGGGGTCGTGCACTCAAGGATTATGTGCTTTTTACTAGACAGCAAAAAGAGGAAATATATATCAAATCAGACTCGAATCTCATTCTAGAGTTGATACCAGGAACATGGTTAATTTAATACCCACAAAAATTGATACAAGCTCTGCAGAAATATAAACTGCACAAAAAGAAACTGGGCTGGAGGACTCTGAAAGATTTTATTGGCCTGGAACAATGAGTATGGCCTCACATTGAGCAGTAGAGAAAAAAGAGTCAAAAACATAGGAACTAGGGTCATTGATCCTATTAGTGGAATTAAGGGTGTAAATGAAGAACTGTAAGCCGGGTTTTCATGACAAGGGGAACTACACCCAGGAATGGGGTGCCTCGCAGAGCAGGCTGGGGGTTGTAGTCAGGGACATTAGGCCGCAGCGCCCACCAACAGAAGTACAGGGGGCTCCAGGTGAAGGCGACAGACGGCTTGACCCCCATGTCTCGCTAGTGACCCTGCCAAAAGAGTCTAGCGCCACATTTTTTTGAGCCTTAAAGTTTCCAAGAGCCAAGAGTATGGCTTTTTAAATATGTATTGTACTAATAATATTTCATCTGTCATGTTGTATGTTCTGAGTATGGCTATTTGGTGTGTACTGTCTATAACATAGTTGTCAGAAGAAAAACATTTCTTAAAATACATTTTTATTTAACTTTGGACAATGTTATAAAAATTTATGGCTACTACAAAACCCAAAGATCAGAAGGAATACAATAAAGAAATGTGTATCTGAGCGTGAGGTTTCTAGATATATGTGGAAAGACATGGAAGATAATTCTTAAGATTGGTCCACAGAGCCCTGGTCTGTGTGGCTCAGTTGATTGAATCACCTCATCCTATAACAAAGGATATGGGTTAAATTCCACATTGGGGCACATAGTTGGGTTATGGGTTTGATCTCCAGTCCTGGCACAGGAGGCAACTGATTGATGTTTCTCACTCTCATCAATGCTTTTCTCTCTCTCTCTTCCTCTCTAAAAGCAATGAAAAAAAAAAGTCCTCAGATGAGAGTAATAAGTAAATTAATTAACTAAATACACAGAATATTTTACAGTTTCAAGTATTTAACAAGATATAAACATCTTTAAAATATCAAAAAATATCCATTAGGATCATTCTATCTATTGATCAATCAATAGATAAATATGAGCATAGTTTAAGGGATTCTGAGACTCGAATATGTGACTCTTGAGTGTATAACACTTAACAAAAATGACATGCTCAGAATGTAATTAGTAAAATATAATTTAATAAAATAAATATCTTGTAAAATATTTCACTCTATAAAATAACATCTTATTATATGTATAAGAATATTTTAAAGTATTATCAATTAGTTTTTTATTTAAAAATATTGGTTTTAAAAATCTAATATAAAGCCCTGGCTGGTAGCACAGTGGATAAGGCACCGGCCTGTGAACTCAAAGGTTGTTGGTTCCATTCCCCAGCCAGAGCAACTAACCAGGTTGCAAGCCAGGTCTCCAGCCAGGTCCATAGCTGGAGGCAGATGAAAGGCAACCATACATTGATGTTTCTCTCCCTCACTGCCACCTCTTTCCCCTCCTCTCTCTCTAGAAATAATAAATAAAGTCTTTTTTAAAAAATTTAATATGACATTAAATCACTTTATTGCTTTAGTGTAAATAAAAAGCTTAACTTGATAATATGAATATTCAAATGAGCCATGGTATTATGGTAGGCAGTAGACAGACATGAGTCTTAGGACAGTGAAGTTCTGATCCACATCAAATATATGTATATAGGCTCAGCTGTGTTTCAGCTACAGATCCAGAAAAGTAGCAAAATCAGACAAGCACTTCCATGCTGAAATCAGGACCCACTTCAATGACTAATGACCCCTCCCTACCTTGGTGTCAACTAATTGGTAAAGGACTCTGGAAGGACACACCTGATGAATATTTTATTGGAATCCTCCCCTAAGGCCTCCAGATAACTACCCTCAAGATAGAGGACCCAGTGCAGCTCTTTCTCTGGAGCATGTCCATGTTCCTTTTCCCACCCGCTTCTCCCATTTGCATTTTCCTTGCCTCGCTTTTCCCTAAGCTCTAAGGGCCCCTCTTTTGTCTCCATAACTTGTTCCCAGAGCCCACACAGCTTAACTGGCTCACTTTTTCCACAGCTCACTTCTTCCTCTGTGATTTTCTCTTTTCTTTTACTTTAAAGATTTTTATTTTATTATTTTTTAGAGAGAGAGAGGAGGGGAGAGGGGCAAGAGGGAGAGAGACTTCAATGTATGATTGCCTTTCACCTGCTTCCAGCCACAGACCTAGCTGGAGACCTGGCTTGCAACCTGGTTATGTGTTATGTGTGCCCTGGCTGGGAATCAAACCAGCGACCTTTGGGTTTGCAGGCTGGTGAATTATACACTGTGCCACCAGCCAGGGCCTTGTGACTTTCTAAATAAACTTTTGCTTAATTTGAATCTTGATTCTGTAGGAATCTGAATTCTTTCTTACCAGAACTCAAGTATCAAGGCTGCTGAACCAACGTCTAATTACTGATAATATTCTGGTGCCATTTTTTTTGCAACTATGTAGGAGGCTTTTTCAGAAGAGAAGACCGCTTAGTCTTCCCAGAAGACAAATCCTCTATTTTGCTTTATGAGGCAGATAGCAACTCCAAACCACAGACAGGTTGGGATGGTGCCATTTTTGCTGGAAACAATATAAATCAAATTCCTTCTTGGTTTGTTCAATTTAAAATTGCAGAAACCAAAATAGGAATAAAATTTTCTTCATTGGAAAGAATCCATTTCTTTCAAGAATTTATGTATTGATCTTATTAATGTTAGTAAAACTAACACAAGTCAAAATTTCACTGTGACCAAATTCAAAATTTTGCATGCTAGATTTTTAATGAGAACGAGGCAATATGTATAAAAATAACCATTCATTGACTTAGTCAACAAGTATTTTGGAGCATCTACTTTCTATAGAGCATAGCTAAGTTTCAGTGAAATATAAACTATGTCACACATTTTGCTATAGAAACCACCTGTTATTTTTGTCTATAAAATACTTTCCTTTGAGGAGTTTCCTGTCTTATAGAGTACCTGCACTTGGTATATCAACTTTCAATGTGTAAGAGCTCTACTGATAGTTGTTAAATTAAATCATTAGAATTCATTCTTATAATTTAAAATAAATGAAAAATGTAACAATTTAAGAGTGTAGGAAAGAGACTATAACTGTAAGAAAATGAGAATGCCATAAAACAATTACATTATATAAGATATTTTTAAAAAATAATTTTCTGCCTCATAGAGAACACAAGAAAGAGAAAGAAGTTGTTCTACATACATAAGCCAGTATTGCGAATTTGTCCAGCTCTCAATAAATACTTGCTGAATTCAAGTGACTACTGTTCTGAGATATTTCTTTTGGGGAATTCTTAGCCATCAGGTCCTCACTTTTTCCCTCTGTCTCTCCTTAAAACCATGTGTTCCACCCTTAATAATGTCTTTGGAATATGTAGATAAAGACATGGACTTTGTTTTGTTTTGATCACATAGCATCTGCCATCACTCCACATGTCCTTCCCAGATTGCCTGTGACAGAAAATGTCACAGAGATTTTATATGTCAATATTTCTCCTAGTTGCTCCCAGTTTTATCCTTTCCATTATCTATTTATTCAAAAATAAAACACATTTTTATAAAATGATTCTGTTGATATTTCCAACCCTATCTTTCTTAGACGTCTGCTCTTTTCTTCTAAATACCAAAATTTACATATTGCTGAAAACAACATTCTGCCAAGTAAACTTGAAAATCGAGCTGGCCTTATTAAAAGACTCATGAATAGTGCAGTTCCTTATAATAGCAACTATTATAAGGGTACTTGAGGGTTTATTCAAAACGGAATGCTTTTATAGGAAGAAGGGTGGGGCAAGGGATCTATTAGCAAAGGAAATAAGAATTACTTTCAAGCCAGCAAATCTTTCTGGGAGTTAAGGGACCAACAAAGGTTTTATCATGCAGATTTTTCTTCTTCCTGATGGGGATGGACAGGGCCCATACCAGATTACTTCATTGGTATTGACCAGAATATTCCAGATTGGTTGATTAAGATTACATTTCTGGAAAAGGTTGAAAGTGCAGTAATGCTAGGCATTAAATGTAGGTTTTGTAATTAAAGCTTCTAGCATAAGTGATGCCATTTGGGCCCATGGGTTGTTTTTTTTTGTTTTTTTTTTTTAATTTAAACAATATCCACATTCACTTTTGCTTATTGCTTTCATTGTCCCAGACTTACAAATATCAGTGAAACTTGTTCCCATTTAACTTTGAAGGCTGAAGTTGGGATGGTAAGAAATAAAAGAGCCATTGAGTTGACAATAGCCTTTTGTTGGCTACTGAAGGCTCACTGTTTTAAGATGTTTCAAAGGAGAAAGAGGAGTACTCAACAGTCTGGCTGAATTAATTTCATTACAAAGTTACATCTTTTATAATTATTCCTCTTATTCAAATAACACTCATAATAAGTACTTTCTATCTCTAAACTCTTGCTAATGTATTGTCCTGTTATCTCTTTCCTTTCAGTTGCTATGCTGAAAGAAATGAGTTAAAATTGCATGAAAATGTGTTATTACAGTAACCATAAATTGCTAAATTGCATATACTATTGGGAAATAATGTAACTTGGTGATACACTGATAGTAAAAACAAATCAAAGAATAGTAAGAGCTTTCTGTAAAATTATATTCACAAAAAGATGTCAGAAGGTGGTGTGTTAAGAAGAACCCCAAAACTTGGTTCTTCACTCCAATGCATATAGAATCACAGATCAGCGAGTCTATTATAGAGCAAGTAGGGTTTATTGGTGATAATAGGCTTAGCTAAGGTGGGAGTTAAAGGTGTAGGCAGAGCAAGGTAAGGGTGGTTGGTGAAGGTAAGGGTGGCCAAAGGCTGAAGCAGTTGGAGGCCAAGCATCCAAAGAGAGCAAAGAGAGCAAGTTCTTTGTTCTGGGACTTACATATTGGCAGAATGGGGAAAGGTGAAGATTGATGTATTGATTGACAGGTAAAGGTGATACCAGTTTTGAGGAGAGAGCATGAATAGATGTTAATGGACTTCTTCCTTTGGGTACTATGGGCCCTTTCTGGCCTTTAGGCCTTGGGATGAAAGCACAGTTTTAAAGGCTTTCTTTCCCAGAAAAGGTACTTAGAATTCAAGGACTCCTGAGTCAGTGGGTGGGACATGTATCCTTCTCCCCCACTGCCTTGATTTGCTATCTATCCTGCCTAACAGGTGCTCACATAGTTAGTCTGGGCACTCTGCATCATCAATGGCACTACTTAGAGATTACGTACCTTAAGTTTTAAGGTGTTTTATAAACTAATTAAAAATAGATCTTATTATGTGGAGGAATTTTAATGTGCCTGCAGTGAACAGAATTAACTATGTATTTCCAATGTTATATATTTCATTTTATATGTCAATCCCTAATTCATTAACTGAAAGCATTACTCTTTGATCTCCATCAAAATTATGATGTTCACACTGAAAAGTCTATTGAGAAGAAACTGTCTATAAAATAAGATCAATATCATTCATTGAAAGATCATGAGCAGAAAGCATAAAACACTGGATTACAATCTTAGTTTAAGAATTTATTAAGGTAAGTAACCTTTTTCAAAATACTTAACCTCTTTCTTTTTTAAGAAACTTCACTGTGAGGTTGTTAGAAGAGTTCAAGATAAAGTAGCTAGCTGAGCATCTGGCAGTCAAAACACCAAATGATAAGCTACATCATATTTATCATTATTATAAAAAATTTAGCCTGTGAACACAAGGGTTGCTGGTTTGATTCCCAGTTAGGGCACATAACCAGGTTCAAGCCAGATCGCCAGCCAGGTCCCCAGCTGGAGGCAGGTAAAAGGCAACCATACATTGATGTGTTTCTCCCTTTCTTCCTCCCTCCCTGCCCTTCTCTCTAAAAATAATGAATTAAATCTTTTTTTTAATTGCTCTAAAATATGTGTTATTTTTCTATCCCTTCTGTCAAAGTTCAGGCACTGAGATATTCGGAATATATACTTTGCTCGCAAAACATTTTGCAAAACTATCACATATTCAAGACTGAAGAATAAAATCTTTATAGATAAAGTCATAAAGTGTGGACATTAAATGTAAAATAATGGGCCTCCATCTTACCAGCTAAGTTCAGATATAATAAACATATTATCTGAGTTACCTACAATGAAAAGAAAAAAAGCATGTTAGAAAGTAGATAACTAAAAAAAATCCCTCTGAAGCACAGAGAAAGCTCAGTTGATTACCATAACAAAACAAAAGTAAGTGTTTTTTGTAGGTTTCTTTAAAATGAATCTGCAATGTCATTTTGGGAATGTCAACTCATTTAATATGAGTAGATTAAGAGCAAATTAATAGATAATTTTAAATGATGAATTAAATTCCTTTTGCATACATAAAAAAATCTCTTACTTTAGAAAAGATATCTTAGAATTTGTTCCTTTAAAATAAGTGGGCTTTTTATAATCGTACTTATATAAGTAGAAAATAAATACAAAGAAGTTCTAAGTTAACTGGTCATGATAGTAACACAGATCATCTAAACATAAAGGAACTACATAAAATTACATGTTTAATGTCATTCTGTCTAGCATAAACATATTACCAAGTCAAATTGCTACAGGGAGGAAGAAGGCCATCCCCAAAATTCCCCACAGCCTGCGGGTTTAAGGGTGGGGCATGGGACTCAGTAACATATAGCCATTTTTCCCCCGGAGAAAGGTACTTTGCATATCTACAGCTGGTAACTAGTGTCTCAGCAAGTGACTAGCCTGACCTCAGGGCCAAGAAGATGGGAGGGGATTTTTAACCATAGAATGCTGATGAAAGACTTTACAGGGCCTGCCTAAAATTTCACAGGTGGCCGAGATTAGTCATTTTACCACTGCATCACAGGCTACCAGCATGGTTTAAAATAAGATGGCAGACATTTGCACGGAGAGAAGAGCATGAGCATACAATTTGAAAGAACAGAAGCACCTCACCAGCTGGCCATGGGATGAAGTGTGTAATAAGGTGTCATGCTGTTCTGAATTAAAAGCTGAAAAACACCCCAACACAGGTGAAACCTTGAATTGAGCATGGTTGAATGGAAGCTGCTGGTAAAGCTGAACTGTGCCCAGGAAATAAGAAACCATAGACTTCTCTTTTCCTAGAAAAAGATGGTACCTCGGACTTGTCTGTTTGAAAACTAGCCTGATTAGGCAAGACTATATGTTTTGGAATGTTTTCAAGGGAGTGGGATTTAATGGTAGAATTCTGTCATTAATCTAAATCTGTATAACCTTTAAATAAGTAATTCTTTTCCTGTTCACCAAACTCTGGTATTAAGAGTTCTGCTTTGTCAGCAGGCAGACAAGCCTCTCATAACTGAATAGTCTATGGGTTGTGTTTCAAGGTGTCTCCTCTCTGTCCATAAATTCTCTTAAGAGACAGTTTACACATAATGCAGGTGTTGAATATAACCTACTACTTTGATTATTTACCTTTAGAACTACATATATTCATTGGCTTAAGAAGACAACAGAAGCCTTGACTATTTACGTGTTATGAGGTAAAGAAAATTTAGGGGGATAGTTTAACCTAAGTTAAGGTAAGCACACCTTGACTTCTATTACTCAGCGGACTGCCAAGTATACTTGGAAAAGTGACCTGCCACTGTGTCATCACCTCACATCTGCCAGGTCCTGACAATAACCCATTTGGGGGCTAATATCCTAACAAACAGGCCTCTCTTGTGATTTATGTTTGGCACATCTGCAAGTAGGTATGAACACTGCCAGAAAATAAGTTATTCCTGTAGGAATTTTTAAAATTAAAAGTGACTTATTTAGCTATGGTTATTATGTAGTGATTTAAAGTAACAAAGCAAGAAATTTGTGGGAAGAATAATTTCTTAATCATACTGATCATATGCATATAAAACATTAACCATGATTTTATCATGAACTCTTAAAAATTAGAAGAAAAGAAAAGATCACATGTACAACATTAATTAGAGCCAGAAGGAAAATTTTCTCAGGCATGACTGTGTGTAATGTAGAAAGTTTATAGTTAACATTATAACTATAAAAAGTGACTGATTTGCTACTTTTTATTTAGACTCTGAATTTTTCATTTTTTAAGAAAAAGGGAGATTCTGGTGGTATTTTGCTAGTTATGAGTCATAACATGCCCAAAACATGGTTTGTAAGATAGAAGAAGGCAGAAAAATTTCCCCTCTAATTTGGTCAGTTCAATTGTTCAGGTTTTAAAACCAGCAATATAAAATCTCACCGTGTTATGTGAAAAGCAGAGTAATTTACAATGAGCTATAAAAATAAAGACATATATGAACCTAAAGGTCACTGGTTCAATTCCCAGCCAGGGCACATAACCAGGTTGTAAGCCAGGTCTCCAGCCAGGTCCATAGTTGGAGGCAGGTGAAAGTCAATCATACATAGATGTCTCTTTCTCTCTCTGCCTCTTTCCCTTTTTGTCTCTAAAAATAATTAATTAATTAATCTTTAAAATAAATAAATTAATTAAAATAAAGACATAAATGCCAATATTTTTTTAAATGTGTGATTTGAGAACCATTTAGAAAGTGAGAATTGGATAAAAACAAAAATAAATGTTATATAGCTTAAAGTTTATAAAAATTAAGCTGAATTTTCCCCTCAACTTAAAATATTGATATGATATTCATATTTTAGGCAAAGTTAAGGTTTATAGCATGACGATCCTTTTTTGAAATCAAAACATGATTATGTCGGCTGTATATCATTGAGTAACAATGGTGCCCACCAAGTAGTCTAGCTGCTCCCCCATACTTCTTTGCTCCCAGAAGTAGGCATACCAACATCTGCAACCATTAAAATGGTATAAATTATTTCTTGACCTAAAAATATATAGTAATAAGCAATACTCTTAACTTTATATTCCATGGCCACAGTAATTTAAGAGTTCATATGTTGTAGGTAAGGACTTTTAATATAGCTGTAGTCATTTTATGTTTGTGTTTCATTTAATATTCTTAGCTATCCTATGGAATCATATTATATTTATTTTATAATCTAAGAAATTGAGGATAGAATTTGTTGATAAATTTGTAATCACTGACATGATGGACATAGTGATTAAAATACATGTTTTGAGACCAAACAGAAAAACATTCAAGTCCTATCTTTGACACTTAATTCTTTTTTTTTTTTTTTAAGATTTTATTCATTATTTTCAGAGAGGAGGGCAGGGAGGGAGGAAGAAAGGGAGAGAAATATCAATGTATGGTTGCCTTTCACCTGCCTCCAGCTACAGACCTGACTGGAAACCTTGCTTGCAACCTAGTCATGTGCCCTGATTGGGAATTGAACAAGCAAACTTTGAGTTTTCAGGCCAGCTCCTATCCACTGAGCCATCAGCCAGGGCCACTATTTACTTCTTATGTGATCTTGGCTAGGTATTTAATATTTTACAATCTCAGATACCTTCAGCTGAAAATTGGGCATAATAATAGTACTTCCCTCTAGGATTGTTGTTGAAGTTAAGTGGCATATTACATGCTAAGCTCTTAATGTATTAAAAACACTCAACAAAAAAGTGCCATTTTTCTTATATTGTTACAAACCCACAGCTGTTTGACATCTTTTAATCTTTCCCTTTCTGTTATTTGGATCAGGCCACAGGAAAATTAGTTTTAAGAGGTGGAATTTCTATATTTCAGAGAACCAAGTATAATTAAGTTTCCTAGCATGGCACAAAGATATAAATCCTTACATGAATTACATGAGTAGCATTCTTTCTTTTCTTCTTCTTCTTTCTTCTTTTCCACCTCTTCCTTCTCCTCCTCCTCCTCCTCCTCCTCCTTCTTCTTATGTGGACAATACACTTTATTACTCTTGTCTAAAAATAAAACATTGCAAGCTCTGATTGGTGGCACAGTGGATGAGGTGCCGCCCTGTGAATGCAAAGGTCACTGGTTCGATTCCCAGCCAGAGCACAGAACCAGGTTGCAAGCCAGGTCTACAGCCAGGTCTGTAGCTGGGGCAGGTGAAAGGCAACCATACATTGATGTCTCTCTCCCTCTCTGCCTCTCTCACTTCTTCTCTCTCTGAAAATAATAAATAAAATCTTTTAAAAATAAATAAATAAAAATAAAAATAAACCCTTGCACAATTATAGATTCTGGATCCTGTAACTTTTTAAAGAAAATATTTGTTTTATATCTCCTTGTCAATTTTAAAAAGAATACATTTTAAGGAAGTACAATGAAAGTGTGACAGGAGTTACATAATTAAGATTCCTTTGTTAAAAATGTCAGGAAGTCTTTGAATATTTGTGCATAAGAATAAGAGGGGCAATAAATGTGGTCTTTCTAAAATTAATGTCTGAGACAGCAATTACCTAAGTATATATTTTCATTTTCCTCAAGAATAAGTTTCAAGTTTTCTTTTTTAGCAATGAGTATTTTAAACTGATCCTGAAACTGAAGGCCCCTATGGCTTTGTTTAAATTTAGTTTTAAATCTTAGCTCTAGAAGTTATCTACCTATGTATCATATATCTATCTATCACCTATCTATCATCATCTATCTGGCATCTATCTACCCCTGAGACGCCTTGTCTTTCCCCTCCCAGGTAATCAGCAACCTCTAGGGAAGCAAAAAGCAGTAGTCCAGACTTGACAAGTGGTCATAAGGACCTCGGCAGTAAAATTAACATCTTCACCCATGTGATAGAGAAATATGGATCGGGTGCCCTCCCATAGGTGCCCCAAGAAGGGGTCAAACTCACAACCTAGGTACGTGCCCTGATTGTGAATTAAACCTACAACCTTCTGATATAGAGAGTGATACTTCAACCAATTGAGCTACCAGTTCAGGCAGATAATGCCTTGACGTGTTATGTTTTCAATCCTGAAACTAAGGTAAAACAACCTCCGGGATACTTTTTTATAACACCAAACAGAAGGAAGTGGGAGCAAACTTCAGAACTGTGCTCAAGACCTGAGAAATTATTCATTGTCCTTACCTCAGCTCCAACCAATCAGCTCCCAGCATGACTCTGAACACTCTTAACTGCCAGAGTGCTGTGATTTCCCCAGTATAACCTGTAACCTACACTCCATCAGGGAGTTGGGGCTTTAGAGCATTAGCTTCTGTACTGTTCTCCATATTGGCCAATTCAATATTAAACCATTTTTCTTTCTATACTTCAGACTCCTGCTCATGCATCTCTCTGGGCCAGGCAAAAAAAAAAAAAAAAAAACTCAAAAAAAATTGGAGTCCCAGTAACAATTCTTTGATTTCTCAGGCCCACTCTCCATCTTGTTCTAGTTAGAGTTAAATAGAACTAAACTCAATTTCTCACATAATTCATAATTACTATCTCCCTAGTCATTACATTTGCAGCAAATTCCCATTGCAGTCCTAAGAATTATTGTTTTCCAAGGTGGGAATGTAACCCAAATGAGAATAGAGTCATTGTCAGGGATGAGTAAAGAAGTAGTTCAGAAAGTAAATACCCTATAGAGAGAAGCCCAGCAGAGACAAGCAGACCTGAAAATGAGAAAGAGAGTAGAGCATCTGAATCTAGCCTTATATGAAGTCAAAAGTGCCCCATTTGAATTTCTATGTGCAAACAACAAATATACCATTTCTTTCATTTGTAACTATGTTTATTTCATTTTTCTAATTTCCCCCCAAATATCCTTAAGTTGAAGACTCTAAAATTAAGTGTGCATAAGAATCCTTGATCGAAGAATCCTATTAAACAAATTTAGGGCTTTACTCCTAGAATTGATCAGGAAAGAACCCTGGAATACGTATTTTTTTAGCTATTATCTCATGTGTTTCTTATACCTATAAAGGTTTGCATACCTTAAGAAAAACTAGCTGAAAGAATTAATAGTTTGTACAATTTAGTGGTGCTTGAAAAACGTTAATCATAATGCCTGATGTAAATGTCAGGTCTCCTTTTATCCCTGTAAGAATAAATTCAGTAAGCAATATTTGCTTTACTCAATTAGATTACTGAAAATATGAAATCAATAGCTTTTTAAAGAGGCATACTTCTGATCAATAACCACTGACTGTCTTTACCTAACCCTCAACACTAGCGCACCCGAACAAATGATCATTTAAATTAATGACTTCATTTGGTGCCAGGTTCAAGACAGCTGTTCCAGAATCTTTGAACGTGAACTTCTACTTCTCACTGCTGACGGCTGCTGTGACCTACGCCATTTCACCACCTGCTCAGCCATCTCCCCCTGCCGTTGCTCGCCTTGCTTTGGCTTCCTCTTCCTGGCTCTCCCTGCATCCCATCTGCCCCTCTTCTTGGCACTGCTAAAATCACCGCCCATTTCACTCTGCTCCCCCACAGAGGGATTCCTGAGTCATTTCTCCTTTTAGATTTAGAAAAGCCTTTTGTGGAACATCTGCAGGATGGGCTTTAAAAATCCCCTTTGTCTCACACTTAAAAATCTCACACTATCAATGATTTCTTAAATTTGAGAGAAACTCAGTCTTATTTGTGACAGCAGAAATACAGAGCTTCGCAAATGCAATTTTAATAATGCCTATTGTTCAGATAATAATTTTATATATTTATTTTAATATCAATAAATGTGTAGGAAATGGCAGTGTACTAGTGCTTTCACAAATACAGTCATTATTGAATCATAACATACTAGAGATTTATTTCAGGGTTTCCTATTGTTCTTCCTAAAGGAGAGAAACTGATACTTAATATAAGTCACTAAAAATTTACTTCTAAGTTACTCTTTTCTGAATGCTAAAGCCCATATTTTCATTTAGGCTCTAGATTTTAAGATCTTGAAGTACTAAAACTAGTGCTGCATAATCCTATTTAGGGCAGTCTCTTCATTTTCCAGGGTTAATGGATGTTCATGGAAGAGAAGCAATTGGGGAGGCACAAGGGAGTTTGCCTTATAATATTTCCAGTTTGGTAAGTTAACCTCCCTGACTATAGGTCCAGAGGGAAAGATTCCCTTTCCCACAAACTGTTCAGAAACCAGGGTACCAACTTCCTCATTCAAATGTGTGTGTACCAATAATGTACAAAGCTCATACATAGGTTACTCAGCAAAACATAAAAATGATTTGTTTCATTTTGCATTTCTTAAATTGTTTAACATTTCCTAATTTCTCTCTTTCTTTTCCCTAATTTTCTAAGTGACCTGCATCTAAGTGACCTGTTGCTTCCTTAAATGGATGCTACACAACATCTGACCTGGAACATAAAAGATGAAAAGGGACAGAGGAGGTAAAGGAACCGATGATGAGTTAAAGAAATAGTGATAGAGGTAAGGTAAAAGAAAAATTGCACCTAATACTTGCTAAAAAATAAGAATGAAAAGCTTATTTGAGACTATTGCAGTAAGGGTCAAGACTACATATCTGGCAGGAGGGAAGAGAGATTGAACTCAACTCTTAAAACAAAAGGCAGAAGGATTTTTAAATGTTGACATGAATTAGATGAAAAGTACTGGAGAATCTAGGAGGTAAGTTGGTCAGTGTGAGTAGCCCATCTGTGTTAACTAATTATTGCTTATTGAAATTAGGCTGCTACCCTCCCACAGTATCTGGGAGGTAGGAATTCTATTTTTCAAAACAATTACAGTACAATGGGTATCTCCAAATTCCTGGAGAAAGACATTCCTAGGGTACCAAAGGTCCACATCTCAAAGATGCAGAGAGAATTTACAACCCCAAGTTTTCTAAAGGAAATTGTTCTAATAAGAGTAAGGTCAGGGGCCTACAGTCAGAAATGTCCTTCCCATCTATTCAGCTGCCCTATGTCTTTTGATTTGTGCATTTAATCCATTTACCTTTGTACCTGTGTTTCTGTTTGTCTCTCTGTTTCTTCATCTTCTTAAAGTAGACCCTTTAGCACCTCTTACAATGCTGGTTTGGTAGAGATGTATTCTTTTAGACTTCTTTTGTCTGGGAAACTCCTTATTTCACCTTCCATTTTGAATGAGAGCCTTGCTGGGTAGAGTATTCTTGGTTGCAGGCCTTTGTTTTTCAGTGCTTGAAATGTTTTTTGCCATTCCCTTCTGGCTTGTGTTTCTGTTGAGAAATCAGCTGATAAACTTATGGGAGCCCCCTTGTATGTTATTAGCTGTTTCTCTCTTGCTGCTTTTAGGATCCTTTCCTTGTCTTTGAAATTTGCCATTTTAATGATGATGTGTCTTGGAGTGGGCCTGTTTGGGTTCATCTTCCTTGGGACCCTCTGTGCTTCCTGAGTTTGCATGACATTTTCTCTCCTCAAGTTAGGGAACTTTTCTATCATAACTTTTTCAAAGAGGCTTTCTATCCCTTGTTCCTCCTCTTCTTCTGGTATCCCTATGATACGGGTGTTATTACATTTCATGTTGCCCTGCAGCTCTCTTACAACCTCTTCATTTTTTAACTTATGAATACTTTAAAATGATCTTTTTACTATACCCGAAGAATCCTGAAACACCAATTCATAAGAGCCTATGTACCCCTATGTTCATAGTAGTGATATTTATAATTTCCAAGTGCTGGAAACAGCCTAAGTGCCCATCAGTGGATGACTGGATCAAAAAACTTTGGTATATTTACAAATGGAATGCTACACAGCAGAAATAAAGTAGGAACTCCTACCCTTTGCAATAATATGAATGGAACTGGAAAGTATTATGTTTGGTGAAATAAGCCAGTCAGTGAAAGACAAATACCATAGGATCTCACCCATTATAGGACAATAATGAACAAAATAAACAAATAAGTAAAACAGAACAAGATACACGAATATAATGAATAGACCTTCAGTGGGCAGGGGGAGGGGGAAAGAGGAGACAAAGAAGGGAAGCAGTTTAGTCAAGGAACTAGTATGGAAGGACCATGGACATAGACAAGTGGGATTGACTTTGGTGGGGAGTGGGTGGGTGAAGAAGGAGACAGAGAGGAGTAAAAAGGGGATGGATGTAATACAACAACAATAAAATTAAATTTAATTAAAAAAAAAAGAAATGTCTTTCTAAAGTTTTGTCAAGCTGTTAAGACCATGTAGGTCAGTAGCATAGGGAATATTCTAGGAAATACATGTATTTAAATTTGATTTATCAAGAACTTGGAATATGTATGTATAACGTAATCAAATTATGTTAAAATCTTATGCTCAATGTATTATAATAAAATATGCTATTCATTTTTCTCCTTCACTTGCATTTTCTCATTGTTTTCTTTAACAAATATTTGCTGCCCAATTTGTTTGTTAAGTGCTTTGTTTGAGAAGTACAAAGCACACACATATAAAAGGTATAGCAGCCCTGGCTGGTGGCACAGTGGATAAGGTGCTAGCCTGGGAACCCAAAGGCCAGTGATTCAATTCCCAGCCAGGGCACATAACCAGGTTGCAGGCCAGGTCTACAGATGGGTCCTTAGCTGGGGGCGGGTGAAAGGCAACCTTGTTGCTTTTCTCCTTCTATGCCTCATTCCCTTCCCCCCTCTCTAAAAGTGATAAATAAAATCTTTAAATGTAATAATAATAATAAAAATAAAAGGTATATCTGTGGGAATTAAGCTTTTGTAATTAAGACTTTTGCTCAGACCTATCAAATGCTAGAAAAAAATTTTACTAAACAATATTCAGTTGAACATTAAGCCAAATGTTGGGGTTATTGGCAGTAATTGGGCTAAGGAAGAAACTAAGAATAACTTATCAACAGCACCCAAAAAAAAAAAAAAATTGTAAGTCAAAGAAGAAGGATGGGGGTACTAATTCCTATGCACAAAATTTGCACTAGATGGTAGGAGGTCATGAAGAGCTCTGCTTACACCTTCAAGTCTTGACTTTAAGGGATATAAGATGAGAGTGACCCATAATGCCACCATTGAGAATGACAATCAGAACCTAATGGCCTTTCCATGGGTTAAGCAGTAGGTACTGTGGAGCTTTATTTCTCAATAGCAATTTGGGCCATCATTAGAAAAACAGATGCATCCTCTTCAGAACAAAGGGAAAATACCTTGCTATAGTAGTCTAGGCTGAAGTTTTCTCCTTTATGCCCAAGTAGGTTGTCTGCTAGTAGGCACTGGTAGTCAAGAATTTAGTATATATAGGATAGCAGGTATTAGTTTTAGAAGCTGGATTTAAAAGAAAGTTGAGTGTGATATACCAAATATAATGTCTATACCCAACAGTAAAATATGCACATGTATTCTAAGAGACACCCAAGAGTTTGTAATACTATTACCGAAAAGGTAACATTATTTACAATTGCCAATAACTAAAAAAAATAATCATCAACAGTTAAATAAATGGTGTATAAAATGAGTTCCTACTCAAAAATGAAAATAGATGACATATAAGTATACATAGCAACATAAACAAATGTGATAAAAATAATATTAAGTAAAAATAAGCCAGGCATAAAAAATAAATATTGAATGACTTTACTTATATATCATTCAAAAGTATCCACAAATAATCTATGCTTTCAGGGAAACAGTTACCTTCAGGGAGAAGAGTGATCTTTAAAAAGCACAGGACGAGCTTCTTAAGTGCTGGTGGTAAAATTCTACTTCTTAACCTACATGGTTATGGGGCATATTTAGTTCCAGGGTTTCCATAACAAATTATCTTATACTGAGTGGCTTACAACAACAGAAAAAAGTTTCCCTCAAAGTTCTAGTGGCCAGAATCAGAGATCAAGGTGTCATCAGGGCCACACTCTCTCTGAAGGCTCTAGAAGATGATTCTTTCCTATTCCAGCTGGATATGATTTTCCCTACTTTGTGGCTGCAAAGCTCCAATTTCCTCTGACTTTGCATGGCCTTTTCCCTGTGTTTGTAGCCTGGTCTCTTCTGTGTATTATAGGGAACTGTCATCTGGATAATTCGAGATGATAACCTTCAATCTTTAATTACATTAGCAAAGACCCTTTTCCTAAATAAATTCGCATTCACAGTTTCTAGGGATTAAAATATGGACATATCTTTTTGAGGCCACCATTCAACTCATTAATATGCTTATGATTTATGTTCCTTTTTTTATGCATTCTACCCCATTAAAAATAATTGAATGGATTAATGCCTCTACTTTTTGTAAGCTTTCCAGTTAGCCAGATCTTGTGTGATTCAGTGTGTATTGGATATGTAATGAGGAGAGAATATTGATCCCCTTATGATTGATTTGTAATTTTTCAAGTTGCTCTGAAAAATAACAAGTAAATGTATATATACAATATACAAAATGTTTAAAAGAGACATTTTAAATAAAACACACCCACAAAAACTAACACTGCAGAAATCAACAGGAAAAATAAGAAGTACCATACTAATCATAATAAGACTTATAAACAGAATCATAATACTAGATGACATTTTTAAAAATGTGTTTTGCATTTTTACAGGGCTATTTTATTTAATCTATTCATCTCAAAATAGATGCATCATCTTTGCTTCTCCAAACATACACAATTCAAAACACCTGCCCTGGAAAGACTAGAGTGACATATCTTGCTTTGCATGAAAGCACATATAAGCATAGTTATGAGAACATAAAGATAGATATAGGCAGATCCAGTGAAAAACCAGGACAGACGAGCTGGCTTCCTGCAGCAGAGAACCTTCATCATTAAGCTAACCTAAATATGCAACACCAAATCTAAGTTGCTTATTATGCTTTCCTGACCATAAAATATATCAGACACTTCTGTAGCTTGTTTTTCTCCACAGCTCATTAATGAAGGTACATCCAACAAAATGAGAAATGTTAAACTGAGTTACCAGTACCTCAGATTATTTCATGTGGTTTTCACCACAGATCCATTCTTCTTTGCAAAAAGCCTTTCTGATCTGCTGATGTTGTTATTAAGTTCATTGTATGCTCTTAGTGACCAATTTACAAGTTAAGTAGAACTATCACCTTCACTAAAAATATGCGAGAGAGAGAGAGAGAGAGAGAGAGAGAGAGAGAGAGAGAGAGAGAAATGGTATTTAAATTTTGTTTCATTTTATTTATCTGTTTTAAAATCATACCAAGTGCTAGAGGGTAGCATTTAAAAACCCAAATTCTGAATCTTAAGGGCCTGGAATTTAGTTCTGCCACTTCCTAACTCTGAGATTTTTATTTAAACTATTTCTTAGGGCCACAATTTATTCATCTGTAAAACAGGAGTGATAATAGCTCCTACTACCCAGGAATATCATCAGTTTTATAAGGGGATTAAGATAGATTTATCAAAAAATTAAGAAACATTTTTCTCCTCTGATATTAGCAAGAAAAATGTTCCCTTTCAGATCAGAGGGTGGGCAATCAGCATGAGGTAGAAATTGTAAAATATAATTGTTCACTTTGTGAGAGGCTGGGGCAGCATCCAAATGTTCTCTGTAAATATGTTGCTTTTTAAAAAATGTTTGAGTAATATGTAGCATACTGTGGCAGATATAGGGTAATTGTAATTATTTATATAATGAGATTACTAGGAATTAATGGTTTTACTGTTGATTTTGATTATTGATTGAAGCTTCTGTCAAGGCCAGGATGATGGAAATGATTTCAAGGTGATATCATGCAAAACAATGCATTTCTTTCTGCTTGTGGTCTGAAATAAAAATGGCTCCCAATCTTACCCAAGAATGCAACTCTTCATCCCTATTATTGGTAAGCATCCCACTCTGGAGAGAGAAAATGGTGAGACTATTTGAAGGCATTATCATAAGGGTCACTTTTGCCCATTTGGCATATCTGCCTCCTATCTGCTTGGAATTTCTGGATCAGGAAGAATCGCTGTACACAGTCAGAGGGTACTGAGTCTTGAAAATAAGATTATACTGGTTTTGTCTTAATTCTGTGAAGAACAAAAGGCAAGAATTGGGTTTAAAATTTTTAAAAATTTTAACTTAAAGTACAAAAAAAAGAACTAAAAGTTTTTTCTAACATTTATATTCAAAATCAAATGCCTTTACCATTTTCAGGTTGTTATTTATGGTTTGAACTTCTCTGACATAATACTTCTTTCGGTAGTTATTAAAAAATGAACATCGCAATTCTTTAATATATATATATTAAAGGCAAGTGCTGGTGCTTAATGCTATAAATCATTATTTTTAAATGAGCTCAATTGACTTCAGGTAGCTAGAAACAGAAGAACTGCAGATTTGGGGAACTGATTTGAAACAAACAAATAACTACCTTTATAATTCAAAGACAAAATATTGCCAGGTTTCTCAAGGAATTGAAGTTGAGAAATTAAGACACATATATTTGCATAATTATGTGTATCAATAGGTTTTCTTGACCTGAAGAAAACTTCAGATACTCAGTCTAAAGATTGAGTTTGGCCCAGGTCGGGTGTATTTTATTCTCTTCTTCTCCCTCTGCAGCATTTCTGTGGGCTGCCTGGGCACCTGCACCCAAAGCTACAACTGACACAAGCCAGTTTCCACACAACTCTCTCAGATTCCAGCTTCTAGTAACTCACCTTTCCCTCATCGATTCAGGCTGGGTGTGATAAATATACATACTATTACTGGTTACTACTTTGATACCGTGATTTCTTTATACTTGTTAAAAGCTCCAGTGGCTGAAAGATGTCCTGAAAGCATGGGTTTATGGGGCCACACGCTAGGACCAGCTCCCAGGGCATGCTGCCTGAACCCTCAGCATAGCCACCACCCTGGAGTTGATGGGTTCTTTTATTTATTATGGTTTGGGGAAGAAAGATGTAAGTTGTTGACTAGGTGCACAGTCTATAGAAAGGAAATACTTAGTACTTTTGACCAGTTATAGGCAACAGTCTGGTAAGGTCATGCATAAGCAGGATATGGTGGTATCTAGAGTTTGGTTACTTCTTAGCAGTATGAAAGTTGATTCAAAGCTCCAACATACGTACATTCAAACATGAGTAGTCTTGTTAGTGGCCCACCACTGTTAACCAGCTAATTATACTTGTATCTTTTTCTCACTCTCTGGCCAGCTATAATTTAATTTAGGATGCATCAGAATTTTTTTCCCATCACACCTTACCTACACCTTTGGAAACTCTCTTTCAATCACTCCACTTGGGTTGCCATATTTCCTGTTGGCCCTGACTGATATAAACTCCAAATTAGCTATATCTTAATCTATGGTAGTATTTTAGAAAGATCCATATAATTATAGCACTTGGCATTGCTTAGAAACTTTAAGGAGATACATTTTATTTATCTGTTCTTCCCTTCTCATTTAAGTTTTAGGCATGATATTTAAGTACTTTTACTTCTGAGAAAGAAGGGACAGATGATTTTCGTATTTTAAGCTTCCTGAAAACTAAAGGGAAATTATAAGTCTTTCTTTAAATTGGATTCAGGAAAACCTGGATATGGAGTTAAAAGGGAATTGGAGTAGGCGTTTACTAGAGTGACCTCCAAGGAGGCTCCGGTAACTCTTGCATCTTGTTATTTATGTTTTTTGTGTAACCTCCTTCTTAACTGAGCCATGGCTAGTCTCTGTGATGAATAGAATATTACCCTGTGAGACTTCCTAATCTCTGCCATAAATGGTATTATAGTTTTAGTGCTCTCAGATCACTTTTGGAAGTAAATAATGGCCTTGTTAGAACATTCAAGCATCTGCAGTGAAGAGGCTAATCAAGAAAGCAACAAAAGGACCCCAGCCAACAAAGAGAACCAGTTTGTAAGTCACAAGAATGAGTCCCAGTTGGAAGCAGTTAAGCCATCACAGAGATAAAGATCAATCAATTAGGACTCTTAGCCAAAATTGTGTAGTCAAGCCATCCCAGGTTCCTAATCCCCAGAAATGGTGAGAGGTCATATTTATTGTTTTAAGCCAGTAAGATTTGGTATAATTTATTACAAAAAGCAAAGGCTAAAGTTAAATACAAGAATGCGTACTGACTTTCCTTCCACATTATGGAAAGGAGGAGGAGCAGAATATGCCATGTTAGAATGTATCACTTTGGCATGTAGGGTTTTGCTTTGTTTTGTTTTGTTTGTTTGTTGTTTCCTTGTTTTTTTGAGCTGAAAGCAACATGGCTTAACAGACTCAGGAAAAGCTTTGTGCCTCTCCTTAACTGCCTTAAAAAATCTACAGAAAGCCTGTACCAGGAAGTGAACTAGCACCAGAAATCACCTTTTATATCAGAAAGACTTAACTGCATGGCAGTGGAAACATCTCTTCCAAACATCTGCTCTTCTAGTCCTTCTGTGAATTATCTTCCTCCCCTGTGAAGCCCCAGACCCCTGTCCCTTTCTCCTTAGCCCAGGATGATGTATCAATAAAAGCCTTAACTGCTTGATTACCTATGAGTTTCATCTTTTTATGGGGCTTTCATAGGCAGGAAATTTGTTTTTCTCCTGTGAATGTCTTATGTCAATTCAATTAAGCCAACAAAAGAGCCTAGAGGGGACAACTGGAAAGCTATAATTTGTAGGGCAAGAAGAGAAAAATGTTCAAAGGACTGTGATGTTCAGAATTCAAAATCAAAGAATGACCAGCTTTATTCTGTGTGCGACAGATGTTAGAATTTCATAGGGTTTAGATAATTTTTAGGGGAATGGGCCCTAGTTGACAGGCAAGATTAGAATTGTTGAGGCTTTGCAGCACGGAAAACTTAGCAGTATAAATGCAATTTCACTGCATTTATAGTGAAATTTATATGCATATAAAGAAGAAATCAGCCTCAAATGGGCTGATTTGGCAAGTTATTAGGTTGAATCTTACCCTCAAGATGTGATAGGCGTAATGTAGGCAACTGTTCTTGTACATGTGTCATTTTCAAATTACGTTTATCATATAGATGCTGGTTTTTCCCTTTATTTTGTTTATATGTTGGTGTTTTTGAAAAGTTTTGGGAACCAACCTTTATAGTTAAATATTTGATTTTCTTACGTTTTTGTGACTGGCAATATTGGTTCTCGGTTCCTGAGTTTGGCAAAGAAATCATTCAGGGCCAAGAACTCCCATGCAAGAGGAAGTTTATTTAGCATGCAAAGTGAGAGTACACTCAAAGAGAAGATTTAACAACTCTGTTCAGAGAACTGTCTTGACCCTTTAGGAAAAAAGTCACAGAGATAGAAGTGAACCAGCTGGGTTGTGTGGACTCAGGAAACATGCAACAGAGACAAAAGGAGGGCCCTTGGAGACAGGTTCAGGGGTTAGCCTGAGACAAGCTACCACTGCCCACTGCTCCCCTGGGGACCCTTGGAGCTTAGGAGAAAAAAAAAAGGAAAGATATATATCTGAAGAAAGAAGATGTGGGCATCTTAGGTCCTTTGTCTTAAGGGTTCTTGTATGTTTTCTTTCCTTTTTGTTCTTCTTCAATTTATTGATTTGAGAGAGAAACGTTATTTATTGTTTCACTTATTTATATATTCATTCATTGATTCTTGTATGTGCCCTGACCAGGGATCAAACCTGCTACGTTGGTGTATTGGAATAACACTCCAACTAACTGAGCTGCCTGGCCAAAGCCTATTGTCTGTTTCCTAAAAAGAGGAATTTTAGGAGCAATCTCAGGAGAGGATCTCAATAGAACATTCATCAGCTTTCCAGGTGTGTATCATTTAATATGCTGGTTCATCAAAATGAGCACATATGATCTGATTGGTCAGCAACAGGGCAGGGGTAATTAGACAACACACTTCCCGATGCCAGCCATGGTGTCACTTGTCTGGTTTTGTTACTTCTCTGGCCTGGAGCTGAAACACAACTGAAACCTAGATGTTATCACTGGTTTGAGCAAAACTCTGTCTCTATGATCAATAGGCCAGAGGCTTTGTTCCTGAGATTACCTGATGCTGGTCAGAACCTCATTGTCCCAAGGGTTTACTGCTTAAGGGAATGGTCCTACCAGGGAGAAGGAGTGCTGGATGAGGCCAGTTTGAGTCAACTATCTGCGCCAGTTTCCCCATTCTACTTGTCAAAGAATATTCCTGGCTTCTTACCGTCAAGTCTCAATTTTATTTTAAATGCATATATTTTAACAAACATGATATGCTTATGAGCATATTATTCTTCAGCTATCACCCAAGGGTTTTCTGGGATAGTTCCAATCAAAAACATTCTATTATGTTGTTATGTCATATGTTAGACCAATGTGTTTTGGTTTTTGAGTTTAGAAATAAAAAGCCATTTCAGATTATTTCTTAGTATGCTAAGAACCTTACACATAAAAAAGAACAATGTATGAAAATAAGAAAGATGTGAACAGAAGCAGCCAACTGGCATTCATGCTTGGGCTCACATGCAAATCAAGTTATTTTTTGCTTTCAAACACTTCCCAATTTTTTAAAAAACCATATTTGAGGCTGGATAGGAATGCTATAAGAAAACATCAATGATATAAATACAGGCAGCATTGTGTTGGGTAGAGCAATGCCAGGAATTGACAGGACCAACAGATAAAACCAAAGCAATTAAGTTTCCACAAACACTTGACTTGGTGTTGAATCAACACTCTTCTTGATAAACAGCAGTGTGGCAAGTGTAAATGACAAATCATACATTTCCAATATATAAACTGCACTGGTTTGATGAGATAGCAGAATTCTTTTCCTACATTCTTTTTACAATGTGGGAGAAAAAAATGAGTTGCTTAGTAACTGTGACTTTTACTGTGGAGACCATGTGAAATTCTCTTTCTGCAAAATATTAAATAATTTACAGATGAGCTTTGGCATGCTTCCAGATTAATACTATCTCCCTCCAACGACAACAGAGCTCTTATGGTTATCAGTGAGTGATTTTCAAATGACATTAGGACTCCTACCCCACAGACTGCTTTCCAGGCACTCATTAAGAACTCTTTGACAAGGCCAGAAAACCCTGTCTCAAGTGCCTCCAATCTTTCTGTTAGTTTTTAAATTTTATATCCCCAACCTGATACATAACACAAAATAATTCATGAGTATACACTCTTTATCTTATTTTGTTTTGTTCCCTTACAGATATCAATTGACCTTTTTCAGGAAAGATCTGAGGAAAAACTTTCATTATTGATTTCTTCCAAAGAACAAAGGCATTATCCATAATGAAAAGCAGAAAGATTCAAGCAAGCCATGTAGTTAGAGACTTTAATATAAATGGTGATATATTCATAGATACAAACATTTGCCACATTCCCCCCCCCCCCAAAAAAAAGGCCAAAACCAACTGATTATATCTAATTTTGGAGTTATTATTTTATTCTCATTATATGATTTATGTTTGGGGGGCAATGTCCTTTGTTTTAAAAGTCGTGTTTATTTATCAACCTCTAGTACAAATGACATCTGAAGTATTTAGTATTTTACTAAGTAGTATAAAATTAATTTAATATTTTCAGACTTTTCAAGGCAGTTAGTTGCTTCCACATTACTTCTGGACAAATTGCTGTTAGAATGTTTCCAGCTTGCAGGTAGTTTTCCAGTTAAACAGGAAGTTCCTTAGGAAAATTGATTCTACCTTTTTATTCTCAGAATCTCAAAGTATGTTTGGGTATTCTATCGATCAGCAGTGTCTAGAAGATAATATGGCTCATATTAATACTGCAATAAGTATTTATTGAATGAATGCACCCCTGAATGAAATAAAGCTGATAGATTCCCTCTCTCCTCTGGACCATGGGGTCACTTTTCAGAGCTTTTGCTGTTTGATCATGGCTGAATCATGGCTGTTTGATCACTGAATCATGCAGTTAATCCTTGAATCTTGCTCCAAATGTGGATGTCAAAATAGAGCAATGAGGTCTATTGAAAATGCTGCCTGGATCGTAAGCTAGAAATACATTCACAATCATGATTTGTAATCTTCACAAGCTCTGGATTTGTTCTGCTTGTCATGCTTCCATGCCCTTTGTCTGCTATAAATTCCTGGATCTCTTACAAGCATGTTCCTTGCACTGACCTCCTCAGAGAACAAATCTTTCCTGTGGAGTGTTGTTCAAAAGCAAGAGCACCCTGCATACCATATATTTGGTTCTCATCATGACACAGCATTTTACAAACTATGTCAACTTGGGTAAGTTATACAATATCTTTGGGTGTAAATTTACTTACTTGAAAAGTGAGATTAATGATACATAACTACCTAATAGCTTCATTAGAATGTTAAATAAGAGATCTGTGTAGTCTTAACACCATCAATTATCTAAAGGTTAGTTGTTCCCATGCTTTTAATAAAGGGATTAATAAACTTAGACATATTATACAAATATGAAGTAATATTAGTTGTTCAGATCATTCTCATGAACCTCTTATAGCTAGGCAGATTACCATGTAGTTACATAAATCTTGAAGTGCCAAGGTAGCATCTTTTATTTCATGAAGTATATGACTCTTAAAACAACCAGACTTAAACTCTAACAGGCAGTGGTCCTATCTTTTTTATAACTAAAGGTAGATTATCTCCGAATCTTACATTTGAATGTTGCTAGGCATTTCATGGATTGTCACAAATCAGACAGCTATATACAGGAATCTGATTCTGTACTCTATGATATTACATTGGTTCACTTATGTTCACTTGTGCCACTAGTACTCAGTCTTAATTACTTACAGCATTGTAATAAGCCTTCATATTTGACAGTATAAGTCATCCAGCTTTGTTTATTTATAACATTTCATCGATGTTGAATCAAGTTTCTAGAAGAAAATAATTTTATGATTCATGACTTTGGGATGACCAGAATAGTTTTAAAAGGGATGGGCACACACATGCTCATGCATTTGCATGTATATGCAACACAAATGTTAACCATAAAGAAAGACAGACTGGACTTAATAAAGAACTTCTGTTTAGGAAAAGGTAGAATTAAAAATGTTCAAAAGGTAAACCATAAAGACTAAGAGGTGATATTTGTAATATACACATTTGACAAATACTTTATATCAAAAACATATAGAGAATTTCTACGAATCAATATGATACAGTCAATCTAATTACAACAATAAGCAAAAGATTTGATAGACTTCACAAAAGATGGTAACAAGGTGGCTAATAAACAGACATGTATTCAATATCATTAGTTATTAGACAAATACAAATTAAAGCTGTGATATATACCATTACACAAATATCATAGATAAAAATCTTCTTAAGAGAAAGAAGACAGGATATCACATATGGATGAGGATATGACCCTAGTAGAAGAAAATATATAAATTTTTATAATTCCTTTGAAAAAATTATTTATAGTACCTACTGAAGGAAACCATATGTAGTATACTGTATGACCCAATGATTCTACTCATGTGTATATATATATATATATATATATATATATATATATATATGAGGTCTGTCCTTAAAGTATGGAGCCAATATCAATATAATTAAAACAGTGTGGATGATACATTCAGAACAGACCTCATATTAAAAAAATGTGAATAGTGGCCCTGGCTGGTGGCACAGTTGAACAAGGCCCTGGCCTGTAAACCCAAAGATCACTTGTTCGATTCCCTACCAGGGCACATAACCAGGCCACAAGACAGGGCTCCAACCAGCTCTGTAGCTGGAGGCAGGTGAAAAAGGCAGCTACACATTGATGTCTCTCTCCCCTTCTGCCTCTCTCCCTAAAAATAATAAAATAAATTTTTTTAAAAAATGTGAATAGTAATATGTACAAAAAGACATGAATAAAATATTCATAAAAGTTTTATTCACAATAGCTCTAAACTGAAAAGAAAATATTCAATAATATATATACACAAATTTATCAATCTGCACACTTAAGACCTACATGCTTGACTAAATATACTTTAGTAATTTTTTAGTTAACAAATTCCCTGAGGCAAAGAAGATCAAAAGATTGACAATAAGTTTCTTTGTAGAGCCCATTCTTATGAATTCTTTGGCTAAGACAAGGAAGGGATTGTTCTTCATGTAAGTACTTCCTGAATGCATACCTAAGGGCATGCCAGAGGACAGTACTCAAGTTTCCTGGTTTTCTTTTCCTCATTTTTGATCTTTCCTTCTACTAAATACAACTTACAAATTTCCATGTTCTGTTTACATATTAAAAACAATACAGTCTGAAACAGAAAAATAAATGTAAATTTATTATAGTGTGTCATGTTTCTGGCATTATCTAAAAATATTTTAAGAGCTTTGGCATAGATAGATTGCCTATTGTGTATGTTACAGTCAATGAGGTGATAACCCTGCTGCTTCTGTACTACTTCTGTTCAGAAAAGCTTCCTTTACCTCAGCACAAGCAATTCTAATTTTTAGGTTAAAATCACCTACTTAATTGCTAAATGTCTAGTCTTCCAGGTAATGGAGAATCATTTAGACTATTACGGAGGCTTGGCCATGGTCCAGGCCCTGGAACAAATTCTGTCCTAACTCTCTAGTGAATAAGGCTCAGTCTGCATCTGTAGAGTCCCTACCTGGGCCCACTTATTTCTCCACCCCCACAGTTTCTACTCAATCTCTAAATCATGCTCTCCAATTCCAATCTCCATGTGCACACCTTTGTTATTCCTGCTGGATTTGCTGGTTGCTAAAGGTTCTCTGTCTATACCTGCTGTTTCCCATTCCTCCAGCCCCACCTTCCACTCTGTCTCTAAGGGCTCTCCCAGAGCCCAAAGCGGCACTTTCCTAACAGTTCAGAGCCAATGGTGATACCTTCATGATTACCTGAATTCAATTCTCATTTCAAAATGCTTAATCTGCTACGGATACCCAAGTATCAACCTGTATCTTGATGTTTCACCTCAGTTGCTCCAGTGGATATTTGAACCTCATGTAAACAATGTATTCATAACATTACTTATAGGGAAAAAATATTAATAGCCTAAAAATCAAACTTTAGCCAAAGTTATATAAAGTAAATTATGAGCCATTTACATTATCAAAATAATGTTCACAATGAATCATGATAGAAATTTTGTAAAAAATGGCAAACAATATTTTGTGGAAATTGTGTTTATGTGTAAACTTAAGTATTGAATTTGTATATAAAGCAAATAAAAAGGGCTTAAAAGACAAAATCTGTATTGTCAATGTCAGTGGTTTAATTAACGTGAAACAACTAACTTTGGGGGTGTATCTTAAACCTCTTTAACGGCTTGTTTGAGGTATAATGAAGGTACATGTTAATGTATACCCATGAAAACACTAGAACAATTAAGATAATGAGCATACACACCAACCCCAAAATTTTCCCTGAAAAAATGCAACACAGAGTTTACAGAAACCTCATTATGGGCCTAACTTAGAGAATAACACTTTAGTGAAAATATATGTGTGTATATACACATATATAATTGTAGTTTTATATAATTGTATAAATAATGAGATAACAAATTTTAATATATATATTAACCTACTATATTTCAGTAGTGTGTGTGTGTGTGTATATATATATATATATATATATATATATATATATATATATATAAAGATTTTTTTAACTTTAGTTAACTTAGGGCAGAAAAATTGTACTTTATGGATGTTTTTTGAAGGTTAAGTAAGAGAATAGGATGCCTATTTCATCACCCATGTCACAATATTACAATAATGTTTGGGGTTTAAGGGTATATGACATTTTAGAGGTGAAAGGAGAAGGATGGAAAGAAAAAGAGGACTAAAGAGCAATAAAGAAGAGATTGTTTACATGTGCATGTTCCCTGAAAACACTAATTCACAGAACTCTCCTGATATCAGACATGTAGCAGTGAGCAGGGGAAGTTTGAGAGCAGTGACAAACCACATCATATGTATTATTCTACATACATCATTTAACCTGCTCTTTGGAAGATTTCTTTACAATAAGGACCAAACTGTTAGCCTTTTTTGCTTATCACTTAGCAGTAAGGACTCAGAAATAAACTTGGCAGTTTGTAGGGGAAAAAAAAAGGTTCCAACCAAACTTAATAACTTATAGGTGTTAATATCTTAAAGCAACTTCTATTGAATAGCAATAAAGAAGAGGGTATATTAGCTGACAATGACAAATATTCTTAGCAGAATAATTAAATAAATATGTCTAAATTGTGTACATAACTTACTAGTACCAAGATCATGGTGGCACAGTGGATCAAGGCCCTGGCCTGCAACCATAAAGGTCACTGATTCGATTCCCAGCCAGGGCATATAACCAGGTTGTAAGCCAGGTCTCCAGCCAGGTCTCCAGCCAGGTCTCCAGCCAGGTCCATAGCTAGAGGCAGGTGAAAGGCAAACCATACATTGATGTTTCTCTTCTTCTCTCTCTCCCTTCCCCTCTCTCTAAAAATAATAAATAAAATCTTAAAAAAATAAAAGAGATCATACCTCTTCTCTATAGGTAATAGAGAATTCGAATCTAATTTTTTATGTTCTTATATTTTCCTATTCCTACTATAAGAAATTACTATAAACTTAGTGTCTTAAAGCAACACAAATTTATTATCATGCTGTTCTGGAGGTCAGAGGTCCAAATGGGTGTCCCTGGGCTAAAATCAAGGATCAGCAGGGAGAGTCCAGGGGAGAATTCATGTCCATTCCTTTTCCTACTTCCAGAGGAAGCCCTTGTTCTTTGGTGTGCACAGTCCTTTCTTTATCTTCAAAGTTAGCATGGCTGGTCAAGCCTTTCTCAAGATTCATCACTGACATTGCCTTCTTCTTTCACATTTAAATACCTTATGATTACATTGAACTCACACAGATAATCCAGGATAATCTCCCTAATTTAAAGTCATCTGATTAGCAATCTGAATTCCATCTGTTACCTTAATTCTCTCTTGTCATATAATGCAACATATTCAACATTTCTAGGGATTAAGATATTAAGTCTATTATTCTTGCAGTCACAGTTCTGTCTTCCCCTCTTGATGCCAATGACTAATATGTTAAACCTTGTTCTGATCCTGCTGGCTTCTTTTTTTCAGAAAATGCAAATGTATGTAAAAGCGGTCTTTTAAAAGTCTTATTATAAAACTTTGTCTCAGGAATTGACAATAATCTAAAACTATGTTACTTTTTTTTCCAGGGGTGACAATGAAGCACTTCTTAGTTGTGGCTGCTGCTGCTGGCTTTCTGCCTGTTTTGATGGTAAGAGTATTGTGAGATTAATATATTTCACAATTACTTCTTGGAAGTAATAGGAGTTAACCTTATAGTAGAGTCACCTTGTAATAGGCACTGTTGTGAGGACTCTATGCCTATTACCTAGTTCTCACCATTGCCCTATTAAACAACCACTACTCTTAATCCCATGTTACAGAGAAATAAATGTTAAGTCATGTAGCCAAATCTAAATAATTAGGAAGAAGCAGAGCCTAACAGTAAACCTAAATAGTTTGGGCCCATGCTTATTTTATTATAGTCCCTCTGGATAATTTTTTAAAACCAAGAATATAGAGCAAGAATTACTTAGTTATAATTTATCCATGGACTAAATGGGAAAAAGTATTGTTTTGTTTACTCAGAATGGTAAGTATTCTACCGATACCCAAACTGAGCTATTTGATTTATAACCATAACAAGATTTTAACACATCAAAATTAAATATAAAATGAATGGTGCCAGCAGTAAGGAAAGAAGTATTATATAAGGAGCTATTAACAATGGAGTGAATATATAAGAATATAAGACCTGGATCTCACTACGTAGTATGTGTGTAAATATATTTGTGCATGTGTTTGGTAACACAGCAATTGATATTACTTATATATATATTATATTATATATAATATATATATTTAAAAATATTTTATTTTTTTTTCCAGAGAGAGAGGGGAAGGGAGAGAAGCAAAGAGGGAAACATTAATGTATGGTTGTCTTTCACCCACCTCCATCTAAAGACCTGGCTGGAGACCTGGCTTGTAACCTGGTTATGTGCCCTGGCTAGGGAATCAAACCAGTGACCTTTGGGTTTGCAGGTTGTTTACATTATCCACTGTGCTACCAGCCAGGGTAAAAATATATTTTTTATTTTTTTTTAATTAAAAAAATATTCTATTATTTTTAGAGAGAGGGTAAGGGAGAGAGGCAGAAAGGGAGAGAGACATCAATGTATGGTTGCCTTTCACCTGCCTCTAGCTACAGACCTGGCTGGAGACATGTCTTGCAACCTGGTTATGTGCCCTGGCTGGGGAATCAAACCAGCGACCTTTGGGTTCACAGGCCAGCACCTTATCCATTGTGCTACCAGCCAGGGTATAGTTTTTAAACAAATGAGTTAGCATAAATATTTTGAAATAATGAAAAGAAAGCTTTGTATTAATATGATTTGAGAGGCTGACAGAAGACAGTAATTAAATTGTGAATTGTCTGGATGTGAAAAAAAAAGAAAAGAAGTACACATGGGTAGCTACAGAATGGACAGGGGGATGCTTAGAATAACAAAGGAAATGGAAAACCAAAAAAATTATATGCATGGATGGCACATGGACATGAACTAAAGGGGGGGCATATCTGGAGGGAATGGGGTATACCAGGTGGAGGGGGGCAAAGGGGAAAATTAGGACAACTGTAATAGCAAATTAAATACAATATATTTTTAATTTTTAATTGTTTATTTAATTTTAAAGATTTTATTCATTATTTTCAGAGAGAGGGCAGGGAGAAAGAAAGAGAGAGAGAGAAACATCAATGTATGGTTGCCTTTTACCTGCTTCCAGCTATGGTCCTGGTTGGAGACCTGGCTTGCTACCTGGTTATGTGCCCTGGCTGGGATTCGAACCAGTGACCTTTGGGTTCACAGGTCGATGCCAACCCACTGAGCCATATCAGCCAGGGCTTAAAATACATATTTAAAAAAAAAATAAGAACTCTGACAATCCAGAAGCACAAATAAAATACTCAAAGGTATAATAAGTAGTAAGTCTCAAATATGTTGTGCTTGTCCACTAATATGTACCTCTACATACCTCAATGATATAAATAAATACACTTTTTAATGTTCCCTAAAATATTTTTATTATAAGCTGAGGTTAATAGGTTTGGGATATATATATATATATATATATTTATTATATATATATATATATATAAAATTTATATATATATTTATATATATATAAAGATTTTATTGTTTTTAAAGAGAGGGGAAGGGAGGGAGACAGAGAGGGAGGTAAACATCAGTGTATGGTTGCCTTTTACCTGCCCCAGCTACAGAACTGGCTAAAGACCTAGCTTGCAACCTGGTTATGTGCTCTGGCTGGGAATCGAACTAGCGACCTTCGGGTTTGCAGGCCAGCACCTATCCACTGAGCCACCAGCCAGGACGGTTTTTATATTTTTATATGCTAGATAAGTCAGACATAGATGGTACTAGGTATTATTAACAAAAGAAAATTCATATTCATTAGACTGTTGAGGTGTTGGTTTAGATCATATCACTCACACCTTTTTCCCAAAGAGAAGGCTGGTGGAGCTGTTGTCTAATATCCCAAAACCCTCCAGGAAGCTGGAGGTAAAGTGTTAAAGAAGGCTCCTCATTCCTTCCCTCTGATTCTCTACCCATTTACTTACCCAATGCAGAGGAGGAATTTTCATACTTCACAGTAAGGAAAAGCTAAGCTGACCCCTGCCACCATTTCAGAGTTGGGGAGGGTGGGTGTGGGGAAGATAGTCAAAGAGAAAGTTACATTTGTCTTTAATATCCAGTTAATACTACACTGGTCTAGGCCACTTAGCTCAAGTTCCAGGAGACTGCCTCACCCAGGATGACATGTGAAAGAAAGAATCAGTATCACATACTAATATCCAACATTGACCAAGGATACAAAGGAAAAGTATAAAAGGCCTGAAACATCGATAAAAAATGCTTTGTCTATAGACAGATAGTTAATGGCACATTTGCATGTAATTTAGACAGTTTGCTCAGAAAATTAAGGCTTAAGAATTTTAAATGAAAAAACATGAATGTAAGACAAATAAAGCCCCAAATACATGAATCTCAGTGAAAGTCAATAACAAATTGTTTCAATTTGTCTAAAAAAAAGTACAATGTGATACTTTTCCACTTTTAACTCCAGATAGAAAGTAAATAGACTGACCTTCAGGCTTGAATGTTATTGTAAGCTTCTCTTCAGTGTTTGAGTTCACTGGAATACTAGGCATCTGATTGGACAGAAATACGGTTTTCACTGAGATAGGAAGTTTTCCATGAGAATCTGGTAAATGAGGATAAGGTCTTTGAATAAAAGTATGGGGACTGGCAAGCATGCCGATAAAGTTGGTTTGATCTTGTCAGAAGTAATTAGTGACTTTTCTGGTGGTAAAGACAGGGGCAGGCCTCAGATCTAAAGGGTGTATTGGCATGGCTTGGTAGAGCACGGGGCAAGAGCTTACTAAAAAAGGGACAGGCTCAGGCAAATATTCTGTGCAATGTAGAACCTGACACATTGGAAAAACTAAAAGAAAATCACCCAGACTAAAGCAGAAAAAAGGAGGAGGGCATGGCCTACATAGAGGCTGGGAAGTCAGCAGTCTTCATAGGCTTCAGAGTTGAAGACTTTTAACAAAAAAAAAAGTGGTTCCATTGGGTCTGTTTTTTGAAATGATTACTCTGGTTGATAACTGGAGAAAGGACTGTGAGGGACTAGATGGGGGGTGAGAGGGAGGGTGTGGAGACGACAGAGCTGTGCTAATTCTGGGAGGCCAGCAGAAGGACAGACTAGCCACAGTCAGTCCAGGTGAAAGAAGAGAACTATGAGAAGTAGGAAAATGATGAAGAGGATGTATTATCCCTTACACTAAGAAAAAGATTATTTCTATACTAACAGCACAGTCAAAGGAGTTAGCTGCCAATAGACCAAGTAGGACAAAGATATTTAAAGAATATATTGAATTTACAATTTGAGTTTGTTGGTGACTTGGGACTGGTTGGGGCTTTATAAGATGTTTAGAAGAATCAGCAGCCTCTCTCCACAAGAGAGCAGGGAACTCTCCTTCATCCAATCATGGCAACCAAAAATTCCTCTAGACATTCTATAATGCCTAGTGGGAGAGCAGGGAAGCTAGGGAGGACATATGTCACCACTGGTACAAGCCCATTGTTTAAGAGGAATAAATGAGGAGAGAGTGAATATAAGACTATATTACTTAGACAGCAGAAAGTTATGGATAGCCAGTGAGGGCAACTGTTTCAGAAACTTTGATAGGGAAAGAGAGAGAAAGAACAATGATTGATTGGGGGAAGTAATTCAAATTTTATTTAAGATAAAGGCAACATTATCATGAATAAGTGCCAGTGGGAAGGACCAAGAAAAAAAAATGGTTAAGATAAAATAGAAAGATAATGAGTAATATGAGGTTTGGGAAAAGTTGGAAGAGAATGGACTGATGGTGAAATGTGCTTTTGAAAGACTGACCTTTTTTAATTCTGTGAGGAATTTCATACAATTTTTCATAATGGCAGTACCACTTTGCATTTTTACTGTGTATCAGAATTATCATTGCCAACATTTGAAATCTATTGTTTTTAATAATGACCATTTGAGCAGATGTTCAGTGATACCTCATTGTGATTTTGATTTGTGTTTCTCTGATGAACAGTGAGGTTAGGAATCTTTTCATGCACCTTTTGGCCATTTCTATGTCTTTCTTGGAGAAATGTCTGTTCATAGCCTTTGTGTCATTTTTAATGTTTTTTTTTTTTTTGTATTATTGGCTGTATGAGTCCTATATATATTTTGGATATTAACCCCTTATGCTATACTATATGATTTGCTATAATTTCTCCCATTCTGTAAATTTCCTTTTCATATTTTGTTACCTTTGCTGTGCAGAAGCTTTTTAGTTTGATGTAACCTTATGTGTCTATTTTTTGCTTCTTTTTGTCTTATGAATGAAAAGGGACCACACACTAAATCTGACTGTGAGGCTTGTGTGGCAGCCTCACAAACTCAGAGGCTTCAAGTAACCATGTAAAATTGTCTGAAATTAAAAAAAAAAATTTTTAACTAAGAACAGGTCCTGGCAGGCAGTCATGCCCTCAGCTCCAATCTCCCGAAAAAGTCAATCTTTGCCTTAATACAGCCTGTCTATTATCTTTTTGCATCTATGATAACACCTTTAGAATGGCTAATTTACTTCCCCTCTGAACCCCTCAAAGTTTAGGCACTACACCAGAGAGAAACAACTAATCCCCTCATTGGTATATGTTGTTTACTGCTAACTATCCTGTACTCACCTGTGTAGAAGAAGTATGTGTCTCCCATTTTACTTTTTATCCAACCCCAGGGGTTTCCCAGTTTTGCTGTATGCTGACTTCCTAATCTATCACCAACGGATTTCATGGAACCTACTTATGCCTCCTCTATTGAGTGTAATATATAAAGCAAGGTGCATAACTGTCCCTTTCCAGAGCATTTTCTCAATCTATTGAGGTTTTGTTTCCCAGCAATTCTCATTAGTTTGGTTAAAATAAAAGTTATCTACAGTTTTGAACATTCTTATGTTGATAGTGTGTGCTTGCCAAGATGAACAGGAGCTTTTTACCTGTGTTTTCATCTAGGACTTTTACAATTTCAGGTCTTATATGTAAGTCTTTAATCCATTTTGATTTGATATCTATGTATGTTATAAAATAAGTGTTAGGCCCTGGCTGGTGTGGCTCAGTGAATTGGTGCCAGCCTGACACTGGTTTAATTTCCAGTCAGGGCACATAACCAGATTGCAAGCCAGGTCTCCAGCCAGGTCCCCAGCTGGAGGCAGGTGAAAGGCAACCATACGTTGTTGCTTCTCTCCCTTTCTTCCCCCCTCCCTGCCCTTCTCTCTAAAAATAATGAATAAAATCTTTTAAAATAATTAAATTAAACTAAGTTAAATTAAATTAAACAAAGGTTTGGATTAATTCTTTCACATGTGGAGATGCTGTTTTAAATTTGCCAGTAGGACAGCTCTTATGTTAAGTATTTCTATCACAGACACAAAATAATGACAATAGTTATTATAAAGAGGATGGGAAAAATCTTTAGGAGGTGATGGATATATTCATATTCTTGATGGTGGTGATGATTTCCTGAGTGTGTACTAATCTACAAACTCACTGAGATGTATACATTCCATATGTACACTATTTTCCATATCAATTATACCTCAATAAAATGGGTTTTACAAAACACACAAGAAAATAAAACTTGTCCCATAGTATCACAAAAGAGTCATCTGCAATATGAAGAGAAGTTGAAGCAGCTTTCTTCCACTGAATAAAGTAAGATGTATCATAGCCTATTGAGAGAGGTAGATGTTATTGGGTTAAAGTTTACAAGTTCTGCAATAACACTGTGGACAGAAACAATGTGAGGTAAGCAGGTCAATGAGTAAAAATGAGCAGAATTAAAGGACAACTTGAAATCAGACATTCTGATAATAGGTGATACCAAATTAGTTACTTTCTGAAATCTGTTGGTCAGTACTCAGCTGACTTAATGCAGGCAGGGAAATATTTGGTCCCATTTAAAGGTGGCTTATTTCTATACCGGGATGGGCAGGCAAAGGTTTTAATCTTTCAGCAAGGCAGTTGTTGAAATGAAAGGACATGGATAAAGGAGTAAGAAGAGACAAGAAAGGGAAAATAGAGAAAATGAAGAAGGAGCTTGATGTCTAACAGAATGACTGACCTTAGCAACTTGGAAGAACAGGGTATCATGGTCAGATAGTGAAATGCTTAACCAGGTAAAGAGGTAAGGAAGTATAGTTAGACTTTTGGAGTGATCATGAGATCTAGATTGTGACCATTGTGGTGGAGAACTGAAGAGTCTTAAAGACAAGGTTTAAGAAAGGAAGAGTTCCTGAAATGTCAGGAAAATTGTTAGAGGAGAGTAAATGTTCAGGGATGAGGTGGTAGTGCTAAGTGTCATTAGTTTTTCAGAGGAGCAAGGAGAGTTATAATCTGGAAATGATAAGGGGATCCTTGTGAGTCACCAACCTCTCCTCTAGCCTAGACCAGAGCTGCCTGTTGTATAAAGGGAAAAAAAGCACCAAAATGTGTGTTTTTGAGAAACTGATGTCTCCATGGAACAGTCTCTAGATTGGTCTTCTGAATTTTCATATCTATGCCTGTTCTCTAAACACTAAAATTGGCACTATAAAATAAATGACATTAACTACTGTTACATTTGAGAAAAGTTGACACTGAATCCTAACTATTCAGATATTATATTGATAGTCCTGTGGTAGTTGAGGAATAAATAGATATCACTCAAATTATACTACATAGCTTTTACCACTTTTTTAAGGATATGAAGTACATGGAATATGTCACAAACAGAAAAGAAGCTGTTCTTTATTGAAATTAATGTAAACCTAAACTATTAAGGAGTTATTATTCTTCTCAGTGAGTTCACACAAAGTCTAGATTGTAGCTGATTTGAATCCTGTTTTACACTTACAGATGCAAATAATAATGTTTTTTCAGATGAATAAGACAAAGAGGTAAATTATGAGTTAAAGAGACTTGAGCCTTTGTACTCAGTAATGAATCTCTTACATTAGGTTTTCCTAGATACATACCTTTAAACCAGAATTCAAATGTAAGTGGCTTGTCTGGGAAGCAAAGGGAACACTTGAATGAGTCAGGAAGCAAAGTCAGCCAGTAAAAGGTGTGTTACCAAGACATCCTATTGTGGTTCACGTTGCCCAAAAACAACAGCTTCAATCTGGTCCAAAGTACCAATTACAGATTCCAAAAGCCCCATCACAGGGTATTGCACTGCACTATAGACATGTATAATGTCAGACATTCAGAAATCTTTCAAACCAGCATTTTTAAATGAAAAATGGAAACTCACATATTGAGATAACAAATTGGAAAGTACTCTTTATCATTATTTATTGAATGTAAACCATAAATTAAAATTATGTACAGGTTTGCAAAGTAATATATTGTACATGACAAATCCCACTTTAAAGAAGGATGACTAATTAATAATCTTCTGGTAACAGACAAAACCGGCTATTGTTTCATATAGCGCAATCCTGACTGAATCAGCAGCTGTCCAACAAGAAATTGTTTCTCTACATAATATCTTCAGGAGACAAGTAGATCCATCAGCCAGCAACATGCTGAAAATGGTAATGTTATTTAAACAGTGGTAACAATGATGACAATAATTGTAATGATGCTTACGGAGTTTTTATTAAGTGCTATTCACTTTAAATATGCTTGGTTTTCACAAGCAAACCTATGGCATAGCAGCCAAAGGAAAGGAGGCCCAGAGAAGAAAAACCTTCCAGAACTCATGCAGTTAGTCAATGACAGAGCAACAGCTCCAACTCAGACAGGCTGGCTTCACTCACAGTGGGCCCAGGACAGTGCTTCTCAGACCTGAATACTCTAGAATTGCCTGAAGAGCTGGGTGCAATGCAGGTCCCACTCTCTTAGATCCTTATTTGGGAGGTCCAGGCTGAAGACCAGGTCACGCTCCTGCTGATGCTGATGCTGATACTGCCAGGCAGTATCCTCAGCGCAGAAAACTTTGTTTAACAAGTTATTGAGGAATTTTATAGCTCATTTTCTTAGGCAGCAGCCCAGAGGCTAAAGATATCCTAACTCAAAGCCAGGTGATGCTGCCAAGTAAACAGATACTGACAAATCTGTTCCAGTTCCTTTGCATCACATAAAAAGAGGAAGAAATTATAGTATTTCCACTATAAGCCTGATGTGTGAGCAGTTTGGGTGCTATAAAACAAAACAAATTTAGGGAACTCTCAGGTGATTAACATTGCATTTGTTATCTCACAGAAGTATCATTCAGGTTTCTGGGAAACCTTATCTTGGTTGCTTAAATCCTGGGCTGGCCTAAAATAGACAGGGTTAGAAACAGTGCAGCTTCTGGAGGGTCATTCTGAGTGAGAGTTTCCTCAGGCAAATGAAAAGCGAAAGGAGCAGTGAACAGATACATGATTTCAAAATTTATCTCTTGGTCATTTTAGAATCCAAAGTGTTATTTGAATAAGCAATGGAAATCAAAGGCTATTATTGGCATTGTTACATTATGAGTGTTGTAACTGATGTGCATATCATGCTTGTTATTGACCATCATTTTCCTGGAACCTATTATGTTAATTCATTTAATTAATAATTCTGTGATTTCTAGTTTTCAGGTGATTAATCCGAACCTCTGAGAAATAGCTTCTCCAGTCATAAGTACTGGATCAGTACAGATACAACTGCAGATGGCCAGCTCTAGGCACCTGCTCTTAATGATTTACTTCCCTTAGGAACACCTTGGTTTTTAAACGAACAAATATGTGTAGCTAGGAGGTATTGAAGAAGTTACAGAGTAAGTGGAAATTATAGTCTCTGATTTCAGAACTGCATTCTTGTGAATGAAAAGTTTATACAATAGAAACATTAGAACCTAAGAATGGTGGATATGTTCAAGTGCCAAGTTGTAAAAAAGTATGAGAAAACAACAAGATGACAAATTAAATGCACCAATAAAACTGAGGAACATTTTAAAGGGAATATGGCAATTAAGCTCTTCCATAAACAATGCACAGAACATGGATAGAAAGAAATGGATGTGGGGCTGAAAAGCTCATCACAACTTTCAGGCAGGTATTTAAAAAGTTACATATATATATTCTGCATATTGGGTTAAAAACTGTTAAAGGCAGAATTCATAGCTTGGTGCAGTAACCATATATACTCACTGGTGATTTTAATCAGGGGTGTATCACAGAAGCAGAGCATCTTAGCAACATAAATCAGAGGTAAAGCCCTAGAGAGCTTCCTCAAAGAGGGATTTTGGAAGTGCATCACGGTTTGTATGGCAAGCAATCAGCTGTGAGTTAGCTAGAGAAGTTCCCGTCAGAAGCACATGGTAACCTGGCCCCAGGAGGCAAGATTCTGTACTGGTGAGTGTGATTGAGGATGGTATTCTCACTACCAGGAAGATCCTGCCTCCTATAGGACACATTGTGTCAGTTCCATTTCTGTGAGATGTATCCACTACGAAAATCTCTTCATGAATGAAACAATAAAACACTACAAAACCATGTTTTCACTTTGACTTTAGGCTAATGAGCTAACTCATCTCACAGTTCACACAATTCATCAACCTGATTCCTGTAATTCTAGGAAATAAACACAGGTGGCAGCATTACAGTTCAATGTTGAGGCCAAGATAAATACTGTAAATCGGTGTGGTGTTAGAGTGTCATCCAAAAATTATCCTGAGAAGTAGCTAAATGACTTATGTAAAATCCTATAGTAACACACCACTCCACAGCTTTTGTTGATAATGGGCTGGATGCAGATATTTGAACAGTCTTTTAAATGAATGTAACACAGTGTGAAGGGAGAGTATTCAGGAGAATGCCAGGGAGTCCCATAGCTAGTGATATAGACTCTCGGCATTTCATTTTTATGGGGAGATATTCCAAACAAAATGTTTCAACTCAGCACAACTAATACACATTGAGAGTTAAGAGCACACATTCTGGAGCAAGAATACCCTAGATTCCCCTTCTCTTTTTGCCACCTATTTGTTGTTTTATCTTAAAAAATAATGCAACATCTCTGTGCCTCAATTTTCTCATTTGCTAATGGGCACAACAATAATGCTTCCCTTGCAGGACTGTTGTGAGTAAAAAAGAAGGCATATACCAGGCCTGTCCCAAAAGTAGCAGCCTTGCAAACTTTTAGTTATTATTAACACTGGTTCAATACTTTCCGTACTAACCTTGTACATACAGAATTGGTAACAGATCCTGGCATGTAGCTATAACTTTTATTATTATTCACAATTTTAAATGGAGATGTGTGACATGTATATGTCTTTAATCACAACCATCATTTACTTATTGAACATGTAACATAAGATTTGTTGTATCACAATTGTGTTGCATAAGTTATCCTATTAAAATTTTTGAATAAACAATTAGGTAGAATTATAGGTTATGTTTTCCAGATGAAGAAACTTGAGTTTCAAAAAGATTAAATGATATGTACCAGTAAGTCATGGAAGGGATTTTTAACTTCAGTATTTTTTCCTGGAAGTATTTACTTAACCTCTTTAACACTTCTGAGAAAGAAGCTGCACCTGAACTTTATTACCAAATTTTGTTGTTGTTTTTTTTTTATCTACAAAGGCTAAAGCAATCAATTGGAAATTGTATCTTCCTCTTTCAATTAGGCCACTTAAAGTAGTATAATTTAGGTTGTTTAAATTGAGGATATTTCTAGTGCTGGATTTTAAAAACAATAAACTGAAAACTTATAATGGAAATGTTAAGATCATATGTTTGTTTGTACAATATTTTACTCTTTCACTGTAGAGTTGGAGTGAAGAAGCCGCAAAAAATGCCAGGATATTGTCAAAGGATTGTGACTTGGTGGAAAGCAATCCACTTAAGAGGCGAATTACAAGTAGGTATATGTTTATATGACTTATCTTTGTGTTCACGAGTCCTCAGGGATTGTTAAATAACCTAGAAAGGGTAACTTAATTCATGCTGTCTTTATTTACATCTGCCCCCTAAATGATAGTGAATTGCGTCCTCTACACTGTTTCATTATTATTTGTTTTTCAAATTTGGATATTCAATTTTTTCAAATTCCAGATTCTATTCACAGAAACAAAAGAATCAAAGCTCCCACTGTTACAGAATAGTTGAGTAATACAATGATGACTGTATGGACTGCTAGATAGCTAGATTTCCATTCTCTGTTATTGCAGTGACCCACAATATCACCAGACCTTAAGCTTTTGAACACTAACACAGAAGTTATATTCAACCCCACTGAGCTAAAAAATGACTCCACCTCATGGCATATATAATAGGTGGGTCACTGTTAGTTTTCAGAAAAGCCAATACTACTTCCTACTCAAGTAGATATTAATAATATATGTATGAGGTATTATTTATTATAAAATATTTTTAAAATACTAATGAAAGCTCCATATTTATAGATTATTGGGCAAAGATGTCCAATATTGCTGAGCAGTGAATTAACCATGAGACTCCTCCCTCCCCCAGAGAAAAGCACATCATTCCTGAATACCATGTTTAAGAGTTCACATCTCAAGTGGGATGGCTAAATGGGCACACATTTCAAGGTCCTTACATGTTTAATATCTTTGTTAGCTGTTTTCACACCATGAGCCCTGTTACAAGTTATAGTCTGCTCTGACTGATTTCACCCTTCATCAGCCAAGTGGCAGAGACTGAAATGTTGATTGATTTGATTTCCAAGCTTTGCACATTATAAGCTTTGCACAGTTGTACCGTCAACTGCTCACCAAACCTGAGCACCAGACATTTATTTCCGGCAGAAATACAACTGAGTGTGATTCCTCTTATAAGACATTGCTTGGATGACCAACTTTTATAAAGTAAAACTTTATAAAGTAAAAATAAGGAAATCATCCTTGTAAACTATTTTTAAATTTTTAGAGTATGACTCAGCCCTTTTCTCTTCTTTCAGATACTTTTTGTGGAGAAAATAAGCATTTGACACCTTATGCTATCTCATGGTCAGATGTAATTAACATCTGGTACAATGAGTCTAAATCTTTTCATTATGGTTTCTGGTCAACAGAAGAAGAAAACATTGATCATTACACTCAGGTAACATGAACTGTCAAATATACACATTGCTTATGTAACTATGATCATATATTAAAAAATAGGTGATGGAGAACTTAGGAAAATCATTCTACCCACCTTTTTGCAAACTTATACTAGACCCACTGGATTCCTCTTATAATTCGCAACACAAGGAAATGTGATTCCCTTAAAAGACAATTTACATATTTGATTTTCTGGGAAGTACAATAAAACATAAAATATCAATGTCATTTACAAATTATGTCTATAAAGAATGAAAATAATTACAACAAAATACAGAGAATCCCCCTTTTCTCTAGTTTATTTTCATTGTAGTAAAATAATACATATAATAAATAATGTTATTTTGCCCATTTTTAAATATGTACTGCTAATGTTCATTGATATTAACTATACTAAAATTGTTATGCAACTATCACCACCATCCTTCTCCAAAACTTTTCATCTTCCCAAACCAAAACCTAGTACCCATTACGTTAACAACTTCACACTGTTTCCTCTCCCCATTCTCTGACAACCACTATTCTACTGTCTGTCTCAACAAATTGTATCATACGATACTTGTCTTTGTATGTCTGATTTCACTTAGCATAATATCGTCAATCCATGTTCATTCATGTTGTAACATGTGTTAGAATTTTACTTTTTTTTTCAGGCTGAAAAATATTTTATTGAATGGATATACCACCTGTTATTTATCCATTCATTTGTCAATAGATAATTAGGTTGTTTTTCCACCTTTTGGTTATTGAGAATAACGTTGCTATAAACATTGGCGTACAAATCTCTTTTCATATTCTGTTTTAGTTATTTTGGGTATATACTCAGGTGCAAAATTGCTGGATCATATGGTAATTCTTTAAGTATTTGAGGAACTGGCATACTGTCTCCCATAGAAGTTGTACTATTTCATATTCCCAACAGCAACGAAAATTCCAATTTGTTCACATCTATACACCTACTATTCTGCTTGGGCTGCTATAACAAGATATCAAAGGCTGGGTGGATTAAACAATGTAAATTTATTTTCTTATAGTTCTGGAGGCTAAATGTCTGCGAACACCTGGAGCATAGTCAGTTTCTGTGAGAAGTCCCATCCTGGCTTATATATGACCATTTCTTCACTATGTTGCTACACAGTCTTCTTTCTGTGCATACCTGATTAGAGGGTTGAACTCTTGAGCCTTTTCTTATAAGTACATTAATCCTATCATTGCCCCACCCTTATGACCTTATTTAACCTAAATTAATTCCTCAGAGACTTCTTCTCCAAATAGAGCTACACTTCCTGGTTAAAGATTAGAATACAAATTTTGAAAGCACATAAACATTCAATCTATAACACACATGCACTTATTTATATTTTATGTTGGTTTTTTGTCAGTGTTGTTTTTCATTTGCTTTGATTATACAAAATATGGTAAGTGTGAAGTGGTATTTCATTGTGGTATTGATTTGCATTTCTCTAATGATTAGTGATGTTGAGCACCTTTTTATGTGCTTATCAGCCATTTGTATATCTTCCTTTTTAACTTTTTTACTGTTATTCTATTACAGTTGTCCCAATCTTCTCCGTCTTTGTCCCCATCCACCCAGCACACAGTCAATTCACACTGTTGTCCATATCCATGGGTCATTCATACATGTTCTTTGACCAGTTACTTCCTTTTATTTCCACCATGTTGTATATTTTCCTTGAAGGAATGTCTATTCAAGTCCTTTGCTCGATATTTAATCAGGTTGTTTTGTTTGTTACTTATTAGCTAACCTTTATCAGGTATATAGTTTGCAAATATAGATTTCTATTGCACAGATTGACTTTTTACTTCTATGGTAGTGTCCTATTTATACAAAAAAAGTTTTCAATTTTGATGAAGTCTAATTTATCTTTCTTTTTGTTTTGCCTACGTTTGTGGTGCTATATCAAGAAATTATTGCCAAATAATTTATCATAAAGTTTTCACTTGTGTTTCCTTCTAGGACTTTTATAATTTATACTCTTATATTTAGGTCTTTGATCCATTTTAATTTTTTATATGGTGTAAAGGAGGGTCCAACTTTATTCATATCCATGTACTAGATATTTGTTTCCCCAATATCATTTGTGGTAAGATTTTTCTTTTCTCAGTGAATGGTCTTGTCACCCTTGTTGAAAATCATTGAACCATATGTATGAGGGTTTATTTCTGGGCTCACTATTTTATTTCATAGCTTTATATGTCTATCATTATGCCAGAACCACAGCTTTATTATTATAGTTTTGCAGCAAGGTTTGGAATTCAGAAGTGTATGAGCTCCAACTTTGTTCTGCTTTTTCAAGACTGTTCACTTGAATTCCTTGTGGTTTCATACAAATTTTAGAAATTTTTTTGAATCTATAAACATGGATTAGGATTCTGAGAGATTACATTCCATCTGTAGAATGCTTTGATTAACATTAACATATTAAAAACATGAAATCCTCTAGTCTATGAACATGGGATGTCTTTCTCATCATTTGAGTCTTTTTTAATTAGTACCAGTTATGTTTTCTAATTCTCAGTGTACAACTCTTTCACCTACTTAGTTAGGTTTATTTCTACAGGGATCAGTAAAAATAAGCCTACAATTGTGAGTACACAAAATGCAGAGTTTATTCTTGTATTATTTATTATTGTAATATTTATTTATTATTATTGACCTACTTTTGCCCACCCCTGTATTTTATTATATTTGATGCTTTTTAATTTTTATTTTTAAGATTTTATTCATTATTTTTAGAGAGAGTGTAAGGGAGGGAGAAAGAAAGGGAGAGAAACATCAATATATGGTTGCCTTTCATATGCCTCCAAATGAGGATCTAGCTGGAGATCTGGCCTGAAACCTGGGTATGTGCCCTGAATGGGAATCGAACCCAGTCACAAGCCAGTGCTCAATCCACTGAGCCACACCAGCCAGGGCTGATGCTATTTTAAATGAAATTGTTTCCTTAATTTTTTGAGATTGTTTACTGCAAATGTATAGAAACACAATTGATTTTCATGTGCTAATTTTGTACTCACTATGCAGGTTTGTTTTACTTATATGTTGTTCTAACAACTTTTTTGTGGTATTGTCAATGTTCCATACATAAGATTATATCACCTATGAACAGAGATAATTTTACTCACTCCATACTGAAATATATTTGTTTTTCTTGCCTAGTTTCTCTGTCTAAGATTTCCTTTCCTAACACATTTCCATTTCTTAACACAGTTCTTTAAATGTATTAAGATTTGTTTTGTAACCTAACATATACTCTGTCCTGGTAACTTTTCCATGTGTACTTCATAAAAAGTATATTCCATTGCTATTGACTGGAGTATTTTGTATATATATTTTTAGCATTTTGGAAATTGTTTTCTGCTGTTTTCGTGCCTCATTTTCTCCATTACCACCTCTTTGTTTGTTTATTGGATTTTTTAAAATAATGGAACATATTGATTCCCTTCTCATTCCCTGTGTGTGTATACTATACATATTTTCTATTTGGTAACCATGTGGATTATATGTAAGATTCTAAAATTATAATAATCTGTTTTAAACTTTTATCCAGTTGCATTAGAAATTACTTATTTACAGCTCCAACACATTGCTTATGTAACTGTTAACAAATTATTTTTTATATTGCTTACCTGCTAAAATAGTTATTGTTATTTTTATTCATTTATTTTATAAATCCTGTAAAAAGTTTAAAAATAGCCCTACAAAATAAAATTATAATGACCCTTGTTCTTATATTTGATTATATATGTCTGTTATTGGAGATAATTATATTCTCATATGTCTTCAAGTTACTGTCTAGTTTCCTTTTACTTCACTTGACAATTCCCCTCAGAGTTATTTTTATGGGGCAGATCTAGTGGCAAAGAACTCCTTCATATTTTGTTTTGCTGAGAATATCTTAATAGTTTTCCTCATTTTTGAACAATACTTTTATAAGATATATGTTATTTGGTTCACTACATTTTTTTTTTCCTTTCAGAACTTTAAATATATCACACCACTGTCTTACATATTGCAAGTTTTCTGCTGAAAATTTTCTAATTGTCTTATTGAAGATTCCTATACATGATGAGTCACTGTATTTTTTCTGTTTTCAAGATTTTCTCTTAACAGTCTTTGACAGTTTGAATATAATATATCTTAATATTGGTTGTATTCCACTTGGAGATCACTGAGCTTCTTGGATTTATAGATCCATGTCTTTCCTCAAATTCGGGAAATCCTAAACAATAATTTCTTCAAATAATCTTTCCACTACTTTTATTCTATATTCTCTTTTCTCAAAATGATATATATGAATTGGTCTACTTAATGATGTCCACAAATCTCTTAGGCTTTGTTGAATTTTCCTCATTCTTTTTTTTCACTAGTCAGATATGATCATTTCAAATGCCCTGTTTTATAGTTGGCTGATGCTTTCTTCTGCCTGTTTAAATCTTTTGCCTATCACTTCTAGTAAAATTTTTAATTTAGCCATTGAATTTTTTTTTTAAAAGATTTTAGCCATGGCTGGTGGCATGGTGGATAAGGTGCCAGCCTACAAACACAAAGGTCACTGGTTCGATTCCCCAGCCAGGGTATATAACCAGCTTGCAAGCCAGGTCTCCAGTCAGATCTGTGTCTGGAGGCAGGTGAAAGGCAACCATACATTGATGTCTCTTTCCCTGTCTGCCTCTATCCCTACCCCTCTCTCTGAGAATAATTTTTAAAAATCTTTTAAAAAAATTAAAATAAATAAAAATTTAAAAGAAAGATTTTATCATTTTTAGTGAGAGAAGGGAGAGAGGCAGAGAGGGAGAGAAGCACCAGCATATGGTTACCTTTCACCTGCCTCCAGCTAAGGACCTGGCTGGAGACCTGACTTGTGACCTGGTTATGTGCCCTGACTGGGGAATCGAATCAGTGACCTTTGGGTTCACAGGCTGGCACCTATCAGCTGAGCCACCAGCCAGGGATGTTTGGTTCTTTTTAAAAAATAATAATAATTTAAATCTTTGTTGACATTCTAATTATGTTTATATATTGTTTCCTTGATTTACTTTAGTTATTTGTCTGTATTTTTCTTTAGCTCTTTAAGCATATTTAAGACAGTTGTCTTAAAGTCTTTGTGTAGTAAGTCTAATGCCTGTGGATATTTAGGGATAGTTTCCATGATTTCTTGTGGTCCTTTTAATGGACCATGTTTTTCAGTTTCATTATATAATGTGTGATTTTTGTTGTTGAAAATAGGACATTTGGACAAAAAAGAGCAACCTCTCCAGGCTTTTCCCAACTGCTAAGAAATAACTTGATTAATTAGCAGGGAACATCTTGAGACTAGGGATCAGACCAGGGTGAAACTTAGAGGTCTTCTTACATTATTTTTCTGAACAAGTATATTTCCTGAGACTATGTCTCTGGTTTTGTTTTTTATTTTTTTAACTCCCCCAAGATGCATAGCTGCTTTTAATTGTCTTAATTTTCCACAATTTATCATCCCAACTTTGGCATTTTAGATGTTGTGTAGTACTTCATTACATATAATCCCTTGCCCCAGGTGTCAGTGGACTTGTAGTTCTTCTTCAGCTTTATGAGCCTAGCCTCCTATTTCCCATAGCTTTTTCTAGCCTGAGCTCTGAACTATTGTCACAGATTACCACTCTATATCAGGAAAACAATAACATTCCTTGGGAAAGTACATGGAAGTTTAGAACATTGCAAATACAGTCCTCTCTACTTCCTCCAGCTCAAGTGAGGAAAGTACATAGGAGTTTAGAACATTGCAAATATGGTCCTCATACTTTCTCCAGCCAAGTTAGGAAACAGAATCTAAACCATCTGTGGCAGGCATGGAGGCAGTATGTTATGGAAGAATAAAGTTATTGAAATTTTCTACCGTTTTGATTGTGGCTCTTCCTTGATTTGGTGTTCACTTGGTTGCTATAAATCTTTGCCAGCTTTCCAAAGCTTCACTACATTTATTTTAACCAGAATCTAGTAGTTAGTTTTAATATATACATGAGAAAATAAAGACTCGAAACTTCCTAATCCATCATCTTTCTGCCATCACTCTTCTTTGCTCAGCTTTTTATTTCAAAATGTTTTAAGCCCACGAAAGATTTTCCCTAAAAGTATAATAAATACCCTTCCTACTTATATTAATAAATTCTTCACATTTTCAAATGCATTTATATCTCTATAAAAACACATTTTTCTGAACCATTTGAAAGTAAGTTATTGATGTCATGACACTTAAGTTTTAGTACATCAAAATGTATCTCCTAATTACAATGACATTGTCTTATAAAACTACAATATCATGATATATCATCCTACCATGAAGAGGTAGAGATAAAAATCTGAACCTGAATTATTTTCCCAAATGATTAGGCTGTGTTATACCTATTCTCTGATACTAAAGTTTTTTCTGTGTTTTGATTTTTATATAACCACCTTCATCATGTTATCTGATTTTCCATATAGATTTGAGAAGAAAAAGAGAATAAGCCATAGTCAATCATGGCTACTTAGTGTGCATATGTATGTGTGTTAATGAGACACATGGGAATCTTTCTGTTTTTATGACTTTCTAATAAGCTATAGTCAAAGTATCCTAAGAACAAAGGTGTTTATTTTCAATCATAGATAAATATACTCATATTATAATGTTAGCAAAAAAAAAAAAATAAGGTATTAATAAAATATCTCTTTGTATTTACAGATTATTTGGGCTACTTCTTATCTCATTGGCTGTGGTGTGTCACCATGCTGCAAAATAATGTCACCTCAATATCTTTATGTTTGTCACTATTGTCATGAGTATGTACTATACAGCTTGGGTTCACATAGTTTTTGAAATTATCCTTCTCCCTTATTCTAGTTTCTCAAATATAAAATAAAAATCAAATAAATATTTTATTATTAATTTATAATTTATTATTAGTTAAGCAGAACTTTAGAGAGAAAATGTCATTTAGCCATTAACTGAAATATTAAACACATATACGCTTTTCTTTACATCTTATTTTTCTAAATAAATCTATATATTACTAATAGAATGTTCAAATTCAGAATTATTACCACTAGTCTTGTTATATATTATTTATTCTTCAAGTAATATTAGTTAAGGGAGACAAATCTGAGCTTACTTACGGGGGGAAAAAAAGGATATTCACCTCAACAACGCCCAGTACTTTTATAATGAATGCAAGGGCAGAAATACAATGGAGTATCAAGAATAAACAGAAATTTCCAAGTGTTCTTGTATTTAGCTTGTTAGTGTAACTAATGGTATATGTCTTTTCTTTATAAATTAAATTTACACGTTCAACTGTTTATCAATTCCTAGAAGAAGTAATCTGATTGCTTCAGTGAAGGGCAGTGGTATTTTATCACTGTCTCCCATATGTGTAGCACAGTAACACATGTTCAACATGAACCCATTAAAATAGTTTATCTGATCATTTGGTACCACCTTTACACTTTAAATGAGTCTTCAAAATCACTGTAGATTCATATAATATTCAAACGAATATTATATGGAGCTATGCATATAATAGCTCCATATGAGTTATTTCTGATATTATATTTTATTTTAGAAGCTAATATTTGTTGTGATTTTTATCTATGCAATTAATGCTAAGAAAAGTAAGAACTACTTGCATTTATAACATGTCAATTGTACTGAATCTTTTTTGAAGGGGTTGATGGTCTCTGGTGAACTTTGGACAATATAAAAGAGGCTAGAATGCATGTAGTTGTGACAGAAGAGTTTTCTTGACAAAAGATTTTGCCATGTTCCTGAAAAAATCTTTAATTAATTGATAAATGTCTTTTACGAGGTTAACAATGTAAATATCAAAGGGGAAAAGTGTTAGATAGGATGCTCTTTCAGCCAGAACATTTACTTTATTTTTTAAGTATAATTAAGTACAAATCATCTATAATCCACATTGTTTTCTTAGATACCTGCAGGTATCTCTGCAGTTTCAAACTATCTCAGAACTGGAAAGTCTTACCTACTCAATCTCTCCTCCAACTACCTAAATTTAGCCATGCTTGTCTACTTTTATTTTATAAAGACACTTACGTGTATCAAATTTCTTATGATGTAGTGCAAGATGAAATTAGAACATCTCCATTGAATTAAAATTTTTCTTAGCATTGTTAAGAACATGTAGTTTTATATGACTGTTAATAAAGTTCTATGGGTATGAAGAAAAGTTTTCTATTGTAAATGTCTCTACAGCTGTTATCCCTCTTAGGACTTGGCTGTCCAAAGAGGTACAAACTGCCTCAAAATATTTTTAGGACACCATAGTTGCCAGTTGTAAATTTAAAAAGATAAATGATCATCATTGTAAATCTAGAAATATCAAGCCTATCTTAAATATAACCATTATTATATACAAGTGGTTTTCAAAAGTTTTATTTAAAGTTAATTGTAGTGAATATATTTTATAAGCATTTTTCAAACATTAATCTTATTAGATCACTCTTTTTATTTGTTTTAAGGGGAAATGAACCTGACACAAAGTATCAACCTTATAAACTGGGGTATTCATGTGAAGCTTGTCCAAGAAACTGTGAAAACAAACTTTGTAGTAAGTTTTACATTCTAGTTTGCTTAATGTTGACTGTTTGTTTATTCATGAGTCATGAGTCCTTTAAATCAAGTATTTAATAATATTGCACTTTTCCTACAACTTTTATCTCAATCATTTAACAGGAAAGATCAACATTATTTAATTTTCCCTTCTCCTCAGAGTGACCCAGACCATTGATTAAATCTATTAAAATGGGAATTACACTATCTAGGTCTAATAAAGTGTCTACATTAAATTTTAAGGACTATAACAGGGGCACCCTAAGTAAAATGTTAACATACATATAAATGTTTCTATGCTTTATAAGAAATTTCTGGGCTGTCTTCCCACAGCCCTTAAATTAGACACACTGCTTTCAAGTTACCAGTATTTTCACATTGCTTGCTACTCCATATTTCCCTACCTGTATGACCTTACTATGGCACATAGAAGTAAAACCTTTTAATTGAAGATGACATGATATTGTATATAGAAAATTTTAATATTTCTACTACCAAAATTGCCAGCATTCATAATTGAATTTAGTAACATTGCAGGATATAAAATCAATACATGAAGATTAGTTCTGTTTATATACACAAATAATAAATTACCAGAAAAAAATTTAAAAACCAATCCTAGTTATAATTACATCAGGAAGAATAAATTACCTAAGAACAAATTTAACCAAGAAAGTAAAAGATCTCTCTACTGAAAAAGATAATACATTGATGAAAGAAACTGAAGACAGAAAAAATGAAAATATATTACATACTCATGGATTATAAGAATTGATATTGTTAAGATGTACATTTTACCCAAAGCTATCTACAGACTTAATGCAATCCTTATCAAAATTCCATTGGCATTTTTCATAGAAACAGAACTATTAATCTAAAAATTTTCATAAAACCACAAAGAACCCCATATAGCCAAAGCAACCTTGAGAAAAAAGAATAAACCTAAAGGTAGCACACTCATAGTTTCAAACCATATTATAAACTTTAGTCACTAAAAAAGTATAGTACTGACATTAAAAACAGAAACATAGATCAATGGGACAGAAGACAGAGCCCAGAAATAAACCAATGCATATGTAGTTAATTAATTTGCAACAAAGGAGCCAAGTATATACAGGGGGAAGTATAGTGTCTTCAATATGTGGTGTTGGAAAAATTAGACAACCAGGTGAAAAAAAAAAAAAGAAACTAGATTTAAGATATTAGCACCCTCATGTTTATTCATATTACCAATAGCCAGGACATGAAAACAACCTAATGTTCTATTGATAGATAAATGGATAAAGACAATTTGATATATATACATATATATATAACTCATATATAATATTTATATATAAGATTCATATATATAGTATTTTAATATATATTTATATATAACATAATTATACTGTGCACCCTAATACAATGTTATAGCAGTTATATCTCAATAATACTAAGAAGAATAAAGAATAAAGGAAAAAATAATGAAAACACTTTAGAGAAGTAGTCAAAGAAAAAACATATTATATAGACCAAAAAAATCCATCTTATCATAGTTTTCTAAAAACCTACATAGCATAAGACCATGGGTTAATGATGGATGACATATATAAAGAAATAATGATGTATATATGTACCTGTTCATAGGATAAAGCCACCTGCATTTTTTTAAAGAAAAATTCCTGGGTAAAGAGATCATTTGAGAAACGTTGCTATTCTACATGTGGATTTTACATTGACTATATATTAATTTTTTTCATTAAAAATAATGCTAGCCAGCCATTGTCAACAAATGACCTGCAGGGCCTCCAGAGAGCCACACACTCTTTGTGGACAGAGGCTACCTCCTCCAAGAGCTGCAAGGGGAAGGCCAGCCATCACAGGAGCAAAGGAAGTTGCCGGCCACATCCCTTCCACCCCCTCGTTGGAGCCAGGTCCCCAATGCAGGCAGAAACCTCCTTGAGGAGATGAAGAGGGTGGAGCAGCCTTTGACATCACATAAACACCATGCAGTTCTTCACAAAGAACCAGTGAAGAAAGGAAGGGCCCCCAAAATACCGGCAGCATAGAAACCCAGCTAGGCTACTGGAGGCTCAGCCTACCAGGGGGCTGGCACTCAGAATCAGCCCTGACTGTGACAGCCATAGGCCCTGCAACCCCAAGACTACACAGCTTGACTGTAGACTGCAGAGACTTAAACAAGAAAAAGAGACAGACTCAGGATATAGATTGCTGCTAATCTTAAGCACCTGAGTTACCCCAAGAGCTACATGAACTATTAATTCCTAGTGAGCAGCTCAAAAACAGTGTATGAGACAAGATAGAAGGAATGTCTCTCAATCAGCCAACTGAAGGGAAAGGACCAACACATACAACCAATCCAAAATACAACCACACAGCCCAAGTTAACAACATAAAGGCCACCCCAAGAGCAACAAGTTGAGGAAATCTAGGAGACTGCAACACTGAACTCCACAAATCTCCTAACACAGAAGGGTGCTCCATGAAGGCAAGGAATCAAAGTAGATTAATCCAAGACAAAAACAAGCAACAACAGATACCCAAAATGGGGAAAAAAGAATCAGTCCACCACCAAAAGGAAAGGAGAAATCCCCAGAAAGATCACTAAATGAAACAGAGGCAAACGAGGTTTTCATATATGGAATTCAAAAGAATGATGATAGAGAAGGTTAACAAGCTCAGCCAGCTCAAAGAAAACTATAAACAACTCCATGGGAACAACAAACAACTCCAAGGAAGCTACAAGGAATGTACTGAGAGCTACACCAGCATTAAAATGGACTTAGAAACTATCAGTAAGAGCCAGGAGGAAATGAAGAATACAATTTCTGAATTGAAGAATACGATAGAAGGAATCAACAGTAGGCTAGAGGAAGCAGAGGACCAGATCAACAAGCTGGAGGACAACCTAGAAAAATATACCAAGACAGTGCAACAGAATGAAAAAAGGCTGAACAAGAATGAAGAGGTTTTAAGAGAGATGTAGGACAACATGAAATGCAATAATATCCATATCATAGGGATATCAGAAAGAGAAGAGAAACAATGAATGGGAAACCTGTTCAAAAAAGTGATGATAGAAAATTTCCCTAATATGATGAGTGAGAATGTTACTTAAGTTCAGGAAGCAGAGGGTCCCAATGAAGATGAACCCAAACAGACCCACTCCAAGACACATTATAATTAAAATGGCAAATTTCAAAGACAATGAAGGAATCCTAAAAGCATCAAGAGAGAAACAGCAAATAACATATAAGGGGACTCCAATAAGGTCATCAAATGATTATTCAACATAAGCAATAAAAGCCAGAAGGGAATGGCAAAAAATATTCCAAGTAATGGGAAATGAAGGCCTGCAACCAAGAATACTCTAGCCAGCAAGGACCTCATTCAAAATGGAAGGAGAAATAACAAGTTTCCCACACAAAAAAAAGACTAAAAGAATACATCTCCACCAAACCAGCACTGCAAGAAATGGTAAAAAGTCTGCTTAGAAGAAGAAGAAGAAGAAGAAGAAGAAGAAGAAGAAGAAGAAGAAGAAGAAGAAGAAAGGAGAAGGAGAAGGAGAAGGAGAAGGAGAAGGAGAAGGAGAAGGAGAAGAAGAAGAAGAAGAAGAAGAAGAAGAAGAAGAAGAAGAAGAAGAAGACGAAGATGAAGAAACAGAGAGAGACAGAGAGGGACATAGGTACAAGTGGGAAAATGGCAATAAATAAGTATCAATCAATAGTAACCTTAAATGTAAATGGATTAAATGTGCCAATCAAAATACATAGGGTAGCTGAATGGATAAGGAAACATGATCCACATATATGCTCTCTTTAAGAGACCCACCTCAGAACAAAAGATTGACACAGATTGAAAGTGAAGAGATGGAAAAATATATATCAAGCAAATGGACATGAAAAAAAGGCTAGCATAGCAGTACTTATTTCAGGCAAAATAGATTTTATGATGAAGGCCATAAAAGGAGATAAAGAAGGAGGAAATAACTCTGGTTAACATATAAGCACTCAATTAGGAACTCCAAAATATACAAGGAAAATCTTGGAGGACTTCAAGAAGGATATAGACAGCAACACACTCATAGTAGGGGATTTTAATACCCCACTATCAACAATGGACAGATCTTCCAAACAAAAAAACACCAAGGATATTGTGACATTGAACAACACTCTAGAGGAAATGGACCTAACTGATATATACAGAACCTTTCACCCCAAAGAAGCAAAATACACATTCTTTTCAAATGCACATGGCCCATTCTCTAAGATAGACCACATGGTAGGTCATAAGACAAGCCTCCACAAATAAAGGAAAATTGAAATCATACCAAGCATCTTCTCAGATCACAATGGATTGAAACTAGAAACCAACCTCAAGAGAAAAATACAAAAACACTCTAACTCATGAATAACATGCTGTTAAGTAATGAATGGGTTAACAATGAGATCAAAGATGAAATCAAGACATTTCTGAAAACAAATGACAATGAATATACAACAGCCTAAAACCTGTGGGACATAGCAAGGGCAGTCCTCAGAGGAAAATCCATAGCAACACATGCCCTACCTAAAAAGGTATACAACTTATACAAACAACTTAACCATAAAGCTGCAAGAACTAGAGGAACAACAACAAACAAAGTCCAGAGCAAGTAGAAGGAAGGAAATCATCAAGATCAGAGCAGAATTAAAAACCTGGTTCTTTGAAAAAATAAACAAAATTGACAAACCTTTAACCAGACTCATCAAGAAAAAGAGAGAGACACACAAATAAACAGAATCAGAAAGGATGGAGCAGAAATCACAACTGATACTTCAGAAATACAAAAGGTTTTAAGAAATTACTACAAACAACTATATGACAAGAAATATGACAACCTGGGTGAAATGGACACATTTCTGGAAATGTATAATCTACCAAAACTGAATCCAGAAGAAGCAGAAATCCTGATTAGGCCAATAACAAATAGTGAAATTGAAGAAGTAATCCAAAATCTCCCAAAGCACAAGAGCTCCAGACCAGATGGATACACAAGTAAATTCTCTAAAACATTTAAAGAACTAACTCCTATCCTTCTCAACTTATTCCAAAAAATCCAACAAGAGGGAAGACTTTCAAGCTCTTACTGTGAGGCCAATATTATTCTAATCCCAAAACCAGATCAAGACCCAACTAAGAAAGAAAACTATAGGCCAATATCTCCAATGAACATAGATGCTAAGATTCTCAACAAAATATTGGCCAACCAGATCTAGCAATACATTAAAGAGATCATACACCATGACCAAGTGGACTTCATCCTGGGGATGCAAGGATAGTACAACATTCATAAATCAATAAATGTAATACACCACATCAACAAAATGAAAGACAAAAACCATATGATCATATCAATAGATGCTGAAAAAGCATTTGATAAAGTACAGCAACCATTTATGATAAAACACTCAGCAAAATGGGAATAGGTGCAGCATACCTCAACATCATAAAGGCCATATATGAGAAAACTGAAGCCAATATCATACTCAATGAGCAAAAACTAAAAGCTTTCCCCCAAAGATCAGGAATGAGACAAGGCTGTCTACTTTTTCCACTTCTGTCCAACATCATTTTGGAAGTTCTAGCCATAGCCATCAGAGAAGAAAAAGGAATCAAAGGTATCCAAATTGGAAAGATGGAAGTCAAACTGTCATTATTTGCAGATGATATGATATTGTATATACAAAACCCAATAGGTTCCACCAGAAACTTACTCAACCTAATAAGGAAATTTAGCAAAATAGCTGGATATAAAGTCAATATCCAGAAATTAAAAAAAACATTTTTGTATACCAATAATGAAACATCAGAGACAGAAGCTAGAAAACAAATCCCATTTACCATAGCAAAAAGAAAAATAGTACTTAGGAATAAACTTAACCAAGTAGGTAAAAGATCTATACTCAGAAAACTAGAGAACACTGAAGAAAGAAATTAAGGAAGATACAAATAAATGGAAGCATATACCATGTTCATGGATGGGAAGAATTAACATCATTATAATGTCCATACTACCCAAAGCAATCTATAGATTCATTGTAATCCCAATTAAAAGACCAATGAACAGCGATATGCAAAAAGATAAAACTAGACCACCAACTTACAGCATACACCAGAATAAACTCATGATGGATAAAGGACTTAAACATAAGCAGTGCCACCATAAAGGTCCTGGAGAAAAACACAGGCAGTAAAATTTTAGATATCCTATGCAGAAATATGTTTACTGATACTTCACCAAGCGCAAAGGAAATAAAAGAACAAATCAACAAATGGGACCATATCAAATTGAAAAGTTTATTGTTTAGCTAAAGAAAACACCAGCAAAATTCAAGTGAAACCAACTGTATGGGAAAACATATTTGCTAATGATACCTCAGACAAGGTTTGTATCCAAAATATAAAGAACTAATGCAACTCAACACCAGGGAGACAAACAGCCCAATTAAAAAATGGGTAAAGGACCTGAACGGATAACTCACTGAGGGAGACATACAAAGGGCCCAAAGGCATATGAAAGAATGCTCAACATCACTAGCCATCAGAGAGATGCAAATTAAAACCACAATAAGACACCACCTCACACCTGTCAGAATGGCAATCATCAAAAAATCAACAAACAAGTGTTGGCAAGGATGTAGAGAAAAGGGAACCCCTGATGCACTGTTGGTGGAATGCAGGCTGGTGCAGCCACTATGGAAAACAGTATGGAGTTTCTTAAAAATCTAAAAATGGAACTGCCTTTTGATCCAGCAATTCCACTACTAGGACTGTACCTGAAGAATCCTGAAACACCAATTCAGAAGGCCCTATGTACCCCTATGTTCATAGCAGTGCTATTTATAATAGCCAAGTGCTAGAAATAGCCTAAGTGCCCATCAGTGGATGATTGGATCAAAAAACTTTGGTACATTTATACAATGGAATACTACACAGCAGAAAGAAAGAAGGAACTCCTAATCTTTGCTATGACATGGATGGAACTGGAAAGTATTATGCTCAGTGAAATAAGCCAGTCAGTGAAAGACAAATACCATATGATCTCACCCATTTCAAGACAATAATGAACAAAACAAACTAATATGCAAAACAGAACCAGATACATGAATACAATGAATAGATCTCCAGTGGGCAGAGGGGAGGGGGGAGGTGGGAACAGAGAAGAGGAGGCAAAGAATGGGAGCAGTTTAGTCAAGGAACTAGCATGGAAGAACCATGGACATGGACAACAAGTGGAATTGACTTTGGGGAGAGTGGGGGCAGGGCAGAGGGAAGGAAAAAGGGGACAGATGTAATAAAATTACAATAAAATTAGATTTTAAGTAAATAAATAAAATAAAAAATAATGCTAGAAGATTTACACTCGCTGATTTCAAAATTTATTACAAAGCCACAGCAATCAGTGTGGTACTGGTTTATAGACAAACATGTGCTCATGGAATAGAGTAAAGAGCCCCAAAATAAACCCTGGTACATGTGGGTGTATATTAATTTTAATAATTCAAAGTAATACCTTATATATTAAATGATAGAGCATCAAATAGGCAGACTACAATGAATAAATAAAACTTTTATCATTTTGTTATATATAGTGCATGATGTTGATGGTTTCAAAATGATATTCTAAATGGTAAAGATGATTCATCTCTAATCTGCTTAGATATATCCTACTGAAAAAGAAAATTAAGGCCCTGGCTGGTGGCACAGTGGATAAGGTGGTGGCCTGTGAACCCAAGGTCGCTGGTTTAATTCTCACCCAGGGCACATAACCAGGTTGCAGGCCAGGTCTCCAGCCAGGTCTGTAGCTGGAGGCAGGTGAAAGGCAACCATACATTAATATTTCTCTTCCTCTCTGGCCCTCTTCCTTCCCCTCTCTCTAAAAATAATAAACTAAAAAAAAAAATCTTAAAAAAAAAAAAAAGAGGAAACATCATGGCTAAAGAAGCTGGTTTATTATCAGGCTATACTTTCATCTTATTTTTTAATAACTGACCTCATTTAAGCTTTTACTTGTTTTTCATTAGAATTTATTAGCTCATGATTATCAAAATCAATTATTGTTAATAAATTTCATGTTTATATCTTTAACAATATGATCTCTTTCTCCAGTGACTATAATACTTTCGAGATTAATATTATGTAACCATGTTTTTTTGTTTCAGCTAATCCCTGCACCTACTATGATGAATACGATAACTGTATGAAACTGAAACAAGTGCTTGGATGCAACCATCGGTCAGTTAAAATACTGTGCAAAGCCAGTTGTCTTTGTAACACTGAGATAACGTAACCTTCGTTATTTACAACTGGAGCATGATACTAAAGAAATGTCTACTAGGTTGTATCTTTTACATTCCTTTGCCTCAGTAGCTTCTGCCAAAATTCATTTGGTTTTAATCATACCTGAGATCCTAATTTTTCACTAACCGTATATGGGCATCTGATATTTATATCAATGCCACCCACTTCTGTCTTGATATATCCCTAAAGTAACCCTGTTTAAAATTTTTGTACTCCTGCAGTGAATGGTCTAGTTCAACACCTGTCTCATATTTAAACCTTATGATTTAGAATTTTTAGACATAATTCAGCTGATGGAATAACTGGGTTCCTCTTTCTCTCTTTAACTCTTTCCCCTCCTTTCTTGCATCTGTAATCAGCCTGATGTTTGTCTTTCCTGCATAACTTATGTAAACTTAAAATTCTTCACTTCTTTACTTTTATTTAAAATCTATCATTAAAATCATCTACAAAGCAAACAAAGGGTCCAGTGGTTTCAGTGTTGTATTTCTTTATCTATACATATTTGTAAATCAGGAGCAAAAACTGTGTGTCCTTAATTTAACAAAATACAGATTCAGCACTGATTACATACAAGGCTTAATTCATACAGCATAGAGGATATTGTCTCCCTCATTTCAAATTAAGATGTAAATATTAGTAAATCTGAGCATTAAATTGATGAAATGTACAGCTACATAGCTACCCATAAAGTCTGGTACCTGGTATGTTGTTCTCAGTTTCAGAATTTTTTTTCATAAATGTGCTCTTTTGTCATAACACATAGAGGAGGCAGTAGAAATAAAGGTTTACTTTAAGGATGAGAATTGTTTGTGGGACCCCAAGTAAGCTTTATATGCTAAATATCTATAAGGAAATATGACACAAATTATAGTGTAACTTTTTAAAAATACTTCCCAACATCACTCCCATGACTAGAGCTTAACAGGAATGTTTGTTATCACAGAAATACACTACTTATAGAGTAAATTTCATAAGTTCCTGGATCACTATCAGGGGAGAATAATTGGATTAAGAAGCCCAAAAGCACTGTTCCATTAAAAAGAGGTGCATTGTGTGTGTGCACATACACTGATGGATGTATAAAAGACCTATGAAGCAAACATAGTTAAGAGCATCATTGAAGACAAAAACCTGATTAGGTTGTGGGGTTCACAGTAGAGAGCAAATGGGCACAAAAATGGGCCCAGATTATGGGGAAACTTGAAGGAAAGGCAAACTGAATGACTTGGATTTGAAACCACTCCTAATTTTCATTTAAAAGAGCTTTACAAACAAGCCAGTTCTACACAACCGTATAGAGAGGCAGGTATAATAGAATGATCCAAGATGTGCAGACTGATAACTGGTCTACAAAATCATTGTGGATTTTTAAAATGTGCTCAAGCCTTGAGCAGTTGGGGCAGCAGTTGTTATGACTTGTTTCCCCTAACATGCAAGGGAGGGCATGGCTGTTCTCTCACAGCGAAGGTTACAGAAGTCCCAAGACATTTCTGGGATCATATAGCCTGAATCTCTGAATAATAGGGAACACGGTATATAATGTTCAAATCTTTTTCAGGACAGGACAGAGATGAATGAACATAGGAATTTCACTGGGATAAATCCTATCACGTCATGTAGAAATGAAATAGAGGATTTATCAAATGTATGTGCTTAAAATAGCCAAGCCTGGAAGCAACCCAAGTGCTATCAATAGACAAGGGTATTTATACAACAAAATATTATACAGCCAAAAAAAAAAAGAATGAAATATTAGCATTTGTGACAGCATGCATAGATGCTCAATGAAATAAGTCAGTCAGAGAAAGATAAATACCATATTATTCCACTTACATGCAGAATATAAAGAACAAAACAAAATTGAAACAGACTCACAGATAGAAAAAACTGGTGGCTGCCAGAGGGGAGGGGAGCTTGAAGTGTTGCGTGAAAAAGGTGAAAGGACTAACAATTACAAATTGGTAGTTACAAAATAGTCATGGGAAAAGTAAGTAAAGCATAGAAAATACATTCAATAGGTAGGATATCTGAAATATTCAGGGGAACACTATGTAAAGTATATGACTGTCTACCCACTAAACTGTATATCCAAATCCAATCCATAATTAAAAAATCAGCTCTAAGAATTTTTTTAAGTGTGTTCTTTAAATTAAACTCAATCATCTCTGAGAAGCATGACAATTATTTTACTTATGCAAATCTCAACTGCATTTACACTGCTGGCTTCAGGTTGTGGATTATAGAGATATTTATCTCTGGAGTAACTGCCTTGAAGTATTGAGAATTTTACAAAATGTATAGTAAACATTAAGTTATGTATATGGTATCATTTAAACTATACAACAACCCTCTGAGGTGGAGTTTATTATCACAATTCTGCATATGAGTGTTGCTGGAGGAAATAGGTCCTTGAGCAGTTCCACAGGAAAAAAATTTCAGCAACACACATACAGGAGGAATTTTAAATGATAGTAACAAAATTTATTAGAGTGAAAAGTGAAAGTATACTCTTAGAAAGAGAGCAGGCCAGCCTACAGGGCCGCGGTTGCATGGATTCAGGAAAGGAAGTGATAGGTTAACGGAAAGCAGTCTGCTGCTGCGGCTGCTCCCTTATACAAGTCTCCTGGGGACCCTTAGTATTTAAAAGAAAAAACAAAAAGCGAAAAATACAAGCCCAAGAGAAGAAGGGCTCCCATGGAGTTCTATGTGTAGCTTCCATATATTTCCTTGGGTTTGGAAAAGAACAGGCTTGCTTTCAAATACCCAATTACTTTCCTAGCTTTTCCCATGCCTGTGCCGGTGTGCCCTCCTCTTATCCATTCTTTCCTGGACTCTCTGGGGCGTGTGCCCTTCCCCAGTTTCATGCTTTCCCCAGACCCTCCCCCTGTTATGGTTGCCATTTTGGGTCCTACTGTGCACACACTCAGTAGAAGGACTTCCCCCAGGCCATTTCCCCCACCATTAATCCAGCAGAACAATACTGGTTACCTCCTCCTCCTCCCCTGCATGGCTGTCAAACTATCTTTACTGCCTAGTGTACAAAACAGGATGTTTTGCTCCATCTGGTGGAATGATACTGGTTACTCCCTGGGGTGACTGGTCCGTTGGCTCCCTCTTTTGTTAATACCTACCTACCTACCTACTGAGGTTTCGAAACACACACACACACACACACACACAGTAGGACCTGAGGTTTCAAATTTTCCATGAGTTCTTTATGATCACACAACTCAGAAGACATAGAGGCCTTGCCTGACAAGTATCTTTTTCCAAACTTCAGTTGGAATGGTGTGTGCCATCAGAAGTGATGCAGAGACCTGATTAAGATCACTGGAGAGAAGTAGGAGGGGCGAGGGAGGAGTTTGCTGAGGCCACGCAGAGCAGTCTAGGAAGGGATTGGCTGAGAAGCTGAATGCTTCGGGAGCCAATGGAAATAAAATAGGGCGGCCTGGCTCAGGAGTGTTTAAGACTCCTGAGTTGGCTCTCTCTCAGGCTCTGGCTTGGGCCCGGGTTCTTTTTCTTCGAGGCTACCTGGACGATTGTGCTGCAGCTGCCTTCATTCCCCAACCAAGAGTATGTTGTATGGGAAGAAACTTGGAGCAAAATCTAGGATCGGGTTGGGCTGGGAAAGGGTGGCGGGTTTATCTGGAGGGAACAGGTTCTGAGGCAGAAGTCTGTCATTCTTCTAGAATTGTGTAGCTTTTGCGTATTATGTTGTTTTAGTTTGTAAATTAACCCTGTAGCAACTAACAGGGGAAAAGCTAGGAGAACCCAGGAGTTAAGAGTTTAGCCTTAATTGTTAGGCTTACGTGGTTAAAGCTGTGACTTCGTAAGGTTACCTAACTGCTTTTCAAAAAAGACTCCTTTATCACCAAACCTTGGCCTCTGGACTTTTGCCTAGAGGGTAGTGGCAGGCTGTGGGACCCCCAACTGCTATTCAATAACAGATACAGCAGTAAAAGAAGTTAATAAAATATTTTAAGGACTCTCATCGAGAAAATGGAGACATCAAATTTATATTTTTGAATTTTTGTCTCATTCATTCCATTTATTTTATAAACAGGAGTGTGTAGTATTAAACAAAACAGCACTTTGAGCTATTTATGGTGAATTTATTGTGAGTTTTTATTATTTTCTTTAAAAAAAAAATGGGTATCCTGCTGTGGCACAGTATTTACAATGAGAAAAATATATGATTGATCTTTGTTCCCTTCTTGGCACAGAGCTCCTAAAACCCTTGGAATTTCCTAAAAGATGAGGGTGATAGAGATGTTCTGTTAATAGGGCAATTATTTTGTTAGGAATTTTTGGAATGCAGGTAAGGATGGGTACTGGATACCTGGGATCAAAACAATGTGATTACAGTTGGAACTTTCAGTCTCATCTCTTTACCTCTGGGGAGGGGAGAGGGCTTTAGGCTAAATTCATGAACCTTGCCTATGTAATGAAGCCTTCATAAAAGCCTGAAGGTCTGGGTTTGGAGAGCTTGTAGGTTGATAAGCAAATGGAGATTTGGGGAGAGGGTTATAATTAGAGGCATATGAAAGCTCGGTAACCTTTTCTGGTACATTGCCCTGTGCATCCCTTCCATCTGTTTCTTCCTGACTTATGTTTTCTTATAAAAATGAGTAATCTAGGACGTAAAATGTTCCTCATAGTTCTGTGAGTCATTCTAGCAAATTAACCAAACCCAAAGAAGGGGTCATTGGAACCTCTGATCTAGTCTGACTACATCTGTAGTGAGGGTGGGGACAATCTTATAGGACTGAACCCTTAATCTGTGGAACCTGAAACTATTTCCTGGTAGGTAGTATCAGAATTGAATTGAACTCTAAGACAATGATCTGGTGTCAGAGGATTACTTGGTAGTGTCGGGGAAAACCCTTTAATCCCCATACAGGAATTGGGTGTAGGACCTTTAAGTACTAAATATGTTTACAAACTACTCCTATGGAATGCTCAGCTTCTATACTGTATGAAGATTTCAGATGGATTAAGAGGAAACTCCCACAAGGTGTGATCTTTTGCAAACCAAGCTCTTCTTTCCTTCACAATTGTTTTCAGAAATTTGCTATACACTGAAGCTAGATAGCAACTTTTTTGATAGTATTATATTAATTTAAATACGGACAGAGTCTGTTGGCAAAGATAATCCCAAAAGTGACAGGTTGCCACTGAAAAACCACAATGGATTTCTTCCTTACAGCCAGAGCCAAGATGATACTTTCAGCAAACAATATAGAATCATTAACTGTTGTATAGGTAAACCATATTGTTGTAGCTCTATACAGCTAACTCGGAAATTTTGAAAACATTAGTTATCAACTTTCTAATACTGTGTACCAGCATTCATCTTTCAGGTTTTCTCCTTCATTAGCTGGTGTCAACCATTTGTGAGAAATGAGTTAACTGTTTCACATAAAACTTTTTATACAATAATTTTCTTTTTCTTTTTTTATTGCATTAAAAATATCAAACGCTTCACGAATTTGCATGTCATCCTTGCGCAGGGGCCATACTAATCTCTGTATCATTCCATTTTTAGTATATGTGCTGCTGAAGCGAGCACTCTTTTTTAAGTATGTTCTATTGATTATGCTATTACAATTGTCCCAGTTTTCCCCCTTCCTCCTTTTTCCTGATACCTCTCTCCCCCATGGCACTAACCCCCTTAGTTCATGTCCATGGGTCATACATATAAGTTCCTTAGCTTCTCCATTTCCTTTACTATTCTTAGCATCACCCTATCTATTTTGTATCTACTAATTATGTTTCTTTTTTTTTTTTTTTTTAAGATTTTATTTTATTATTTTTAGAAAGAGGGGAAGGGAGAGAGGCAGAGAGGGAGAGAGACATCAATGTATGGTTGCGTTTCACCTGCCTCCAGCCACAGACCTGACTGGAGACCTGGTTTGCAACCTGGTTATGTGCCCTGGCTGGGGAATCGAACCTGCGACCTTTGGGTTCGCAGGCCG
>PVIW01006683.1:12879-83613 GCA_004026585.1 Noctilio leporinus | reverse complement strand
CAAGCAAAACAGAACCAAGTATATGAATACAGTGAATAGGCCTTCAGTGGTCAGGGGGAACAGGGTTGGGGGGAGGGGGGAGGCAGAGGCAAGAAAGGGGAGCAGCTTAGACAAGAACCTAGTATAAAGGAACCATGGACACGGACAACAGGTGGGATTGACTTTGGGGGGAATGGGTGGGTGGGGAGGGGGACAGAGGGGAGCAAAAAAGGGGATGAATGTAATACAACAACAATAACATTTAAAAAAAAAAAAATTAACAGGCTCCCCATCAAAAGCTGGTAAGCGGTAGGTTCAGGATCTGAACTCAATTAGCTTGGCTGTAAAGTTTATACTTTCAGCTCTGTCCAATGTTTTTAAACCTAACTCTCTTGATGATATTTGTTTTTAATTTTAAAAGCCATCTGTTATTACCTATAAGATGCTGTAGTGCTGTGTGATAAAAAGGGAAGCCAGAAACTTAAGAATCAAAAACTTTCAAGCTGCATTTTCAATCAGATGCATGCAGCTCTCTGTTGAACTTGAGCAGAGAACATTTGGAATATCTTGTTACTTTAAAAAAGGCCACTTTCTCTAATTATGTGATTATTATGGGAATTAGTTATCAATGTTTCATACCTAAACTGTATCTTTCTTGATAAAATGCAATGTAAGTCATTTTTAGCTAACAGAGTGACATCATTCAGTAATGATTGCAAAAACCACATGATACTCCTGGCCTTGAACTTGATTGAAATGACAGATGTTAAAATGACATTATTCTGATTTCTCTGGGATATGCATCTAAAGGTCAATTTTACCTTAGGTCATCATTAACTTAGATTGATAGAGATATCATCAGATATATTCAAAAGAATTAATATGGTTTTACATGAATTCCCTCAACTTTAAATTATATTGCCTTATTTTTTTTATTTTTTTATTTTTTGGTCTTTTGCCAGAAGATGGGAAGGATAGTGGGTATGGTGTGGGGAATATAATTTCAAATGTAAGTATAAAATATTTTATATTTTGGACAAATCTTTAGCTTGGACAATGGCAAGCCACTATTTGTGGAGTCCAAAGTCAGCACTTTGGCCAGATTACACTCTAACCATTTTACATTTTTTTAAATTGAAGAATACAGAATATATAAGCATCATAAGCATGGCCATGGATGGCTTTTTACCTATTTAATGGGTTATTTGCTTTTAATAATAAAAAAGCACCCATAACTCCACTATTTAAAACAAAAGTTCATGTCTTGAAATAAAAATTTTATAGCTATGTGATCTCCCAGCTCATCAGTCTAACTCCCTGAAACCAAATATCACCTTGAATTCCTTCATCATCAGCCTTTCACTTTCTTATATGATTTTTTTCCATCTTTATTTCCAAAAATTACTATTTTTATATCATCGGTTTTCATGTTATGAAAAAATATCATGGCATATATAATCTTTAAAAACTTTTCTACTTAATACATTACTAATACATATTTATATGTATTTTTTTGCTCGACAGCATTGATTTTGTTTTGAGTTGCTCTGTATTCAAAATTTGTTCATCATTAGTTAGTGTTGGTGGTATAGTGGTGAATGCAATGTAGGTAATGTGTAGGTAAGACTACCTACACATGCAAATGTTATTGTAGAATATATTCCTAGGGGTAGAATTGCCAGGTCATAAGTAATACGTGTTCAACTTTAGAAGGAAGGTATTTTCCAAAGGGGTTGCATCAACTTTTATATCCATTCGTATAAGGCATAAAAGAGTCAGCTGTTCTAAACTGCCTCAACACTTGCTACAGCCATGTATTTTAATCTTGCCAATTGAATGGGTAAAAATTATCTCTAATTTTAAACTTAAGTTTTTTCCCCTGATCATTAATGATGATAAACATCTGTTTACCATGGAAGAAGCTTCTTTTTTCTTTTCTTTCTTCTTCTTCTTCTTTTTTTTTTTTTTTTTTAGTACAACGGATTTCAGTTTATTATGAATTAACCATAAAAGGAATTCTGGTATACCTGAGTCAGGGGTGGAGAGAGGGGAGGAGGATTCATATCTTATTTACAGACCAATCACAGAAATGTCTCTGCTAAATAAAACCTTTTTCTGAATTCTCTTTCTAACCTGTAGCATGATAGGTTAGCAGCTTTTTGGGTTTTTTTTCTCTATCTTGATTTTACATGTAAGTATGTGAAGCATTCTGAGTCAGGTTACAAAGCAGGGTCTCTATGCTGGTTCAAGTCCCCACAAAGAGTCCCAAGGCTCTTATACCATTAGACCTGCTGATGTAATAACATTGTCCTGGGAATTTTAATCTTGACATAGGTATAGCCCACAATTTTTCTGTCTTACAGAAAAATGTTGATATACTTTATTACATTAGATCAAGGGCAAGAACATTTTTCTGTAAATAATAAACACTTTTAGCTTTGCATGCCAGGTGGTCTCTGTTGCAACTATTTAGCTCTTCCTTGCTGCAAGAAAGTAGCCAAAGGTGAGTGGGGGGATGTTCCAATAAAACTTTATTTACAACAATTGGTAGTGGGCCAGATTTGGCTTATGAGCCATGGATTGCTGACCCCTGTTTCTTTTAGATCAACAGAAATCTTCGTTGCCCTCTAGATCACAAATATGTTACTAGCCTACCTACTAGCAGAGTGTCCAGTCATTTAAAAGTCATCACAAAGTACTGAACATGTATTTCTTGCCATTGTATTGTAGTATGTCATTATACTATGCATTTATTTTTCAAGTTGTTTCTTTTTAAGTAGTAAGAAAACTACATCTAAACTTTTCCAGTGAAAACTTCAAGTTCAACAAATAATCAAACCTGTATAATGTTAACTGTTTTGTTTTACAATAACTTTGTAAAAAGGATATTATTTTGTCCAAGTTAGAGATGAAGAACTGTGGTTAACAGAAGTCAAGGGACTCACAGTCACACAGTGAATAAATTGCAAAAATTAGTATATTAACTTGGATTTTCCTGGTCCCAATGCTTGTACTTCTTGACCTGAAGTGTGCCCCCAGTGTGTCACACAGAAGGAGAAAGCAGGGTGATCTTTAGTTCTGGATCTACAGTCACCATTTTAACATTTATTTAAAGTTTCCTTTGTTTAATATACCCAACACTGTGCCAAGTCCTTTCACATGCAGTATCTTATGTGATCCTTATTAATTCTTTAATAGTAAAATTTTAGTCTTATACTATCTTGTCATATACATAAAGAAACTGTAGCTTGTAAAGGTCAAAGTCACATAGCTAATATTTCACTGAATCAAAAAAATCAGGCAGGAGTACCAAAGCTGGTGTTGGGCACCCCACTTCCCTGCCCCCTACCTGACCACATAAATGTACATAAATGTGTGTGAGGGGCACTCTCTTAGGGAAAATGTAGACACTACCTTAAAAATACTGGCCATGCAGCTGTCTGACTATGAGTTATTATCATATAACTTATCTTATCACCATTTATGTTTTTCTGCAATGTATGATTTTTTCTCCAGAGTCATAAAATATCTTGTGCCCTAACGTCCTTGATTTTCATAATCCAGGCTAGTTCTTTTTCCAGAAACATAGTTTCTATTTCCTTTGAAGGGGTAAGAGAAGCTGCTTTCTGAGAGATGCTCATTTCTCGCATGACTGTCAAAATGCTACAGAAAAGGGATATGCAAAAGTTTGCTTCGAGAAAAGGTTACTTGTATGACTGAATTGAGAGACGTGCATAATAACTGCCTGTTTTCTTCCCTCCTTCCTTCCCTCCCATCCATCCATCCACCCCCCTACCCCTAACTCACTCAGTTATTCATTAGGCACTTTCATTACTGCCCACTTAGTGGGTGCTCTCTATGTGCCAGGTATTGAGGTTGGTTAAAAAGGTGACTACAGAATGGTCACTGTTTGCAGGAAGTATATAGGAAAGCAAAGAGATGTAGGTACAAGAACAAGTAAATACACAGAAGCCTTGATACTCAATGCGCGGCTCACCTGAAAGCTTGTTAAAAATGCAGATGACAGGCATGACCCCAAACTTAATGAATCACAATTTGAATTTATCAAATGTGCATCTGTGTGCACATTAACACTTGAGAGGCCTTGCAATACAGCATTGTCATAGATGTGTAGCCAGTCAGTATGGTCACGTGCTACAAAGGTAGCAGAGGTCACTCCTCCAGAGTGAGAGTAGGTTTCTTGGAATTGTTTCATAGGTAGTGATGCCTGATGACCTGGGTCCTAAGACATGTAATAACATTAGCAAGGGAAACAAGAAGTAAAGGTAACATAAGGAGAAGAGAAGCATGAGCTGTGACCTCACTAGAGGCCTGAAATAACTCACTGCTCCTGAAAACCACAGGGAAGTCAGTGTGGGTGAGGGAAACCCCAAGACAATACTGGAACATATGTGTGGATGAGTTTGGTCAATCAGTAAAGTCAGTTAAGGAATTGGGAGTCTATTCTATGGGCTAGTGGTTTAGTCTAAGCTGCAAATTAGAATCACTTTGGAAACAAACAAATAAACAAAAAGCACAAACACCTAAGCTGCATCTCAGAGATTTCGATTTGATAGGTCTGGAGTGAGATTTTGGTTTTACATTCCTCAGATAATTCAGATGGGCAGAATAGGTTGAGACCACTGTTTTTCTTAGGGCATTGGAAGTCTTTGGCAGGTTTTAAATAGGAGAGTAAGATGATGTGATCTCTTAGGTGATGTCCAAAAATCAATTTAAGAGGCTACTCAGTCACTTAGGAGAGAGAGTGTGGGGAGAAACCTGGGAGAAACCTAAAGGAACGGGTTAGATGACATTGATTCAGGGGTCACTCAACACGGAGCCATGGGGCCAGGGGCCAGGGGCAAGCTGAAGGGCACATGCTCACCTGAGTGCACTCATGTCCAAGTTTTAAGCTAAACTCATCTACGAGCTAGATCTAGCCAGAGGATCACCAAGTTAATACCTCCTGGATAATAAAGCCGTAATGAAATTAAAATGTTAAGGAGATAGAAACAATGCTGTTGTTGTTTTTCAACTTGGTATGGCATATAAGAGAAGAGAAATAAGTTAAATGAATACTGCTCCCATTCACACACACACACACACACGCACACACACACAATCCAAAATAATGAGAGAAAAGTCTAGGGGAGTCATGAAAGATTTTTTTTTTTTTTTTACATTATGTTGAGTTTGAGTAGCTTGTGGGACGTGCAAATAAAGACTTGAATTACACAGTTAAAAATCTATCTTGTGCTTTGTTGGATATTTGGGATTGGGATTAGGTTAAAGAGTTGCCGATGGGTGTCAGCTGAAGCAGAAGAATGGCTGGGCATCTACTGAAGTAGTAGCTGTACGGAATAGAGGGATTATCAGCATTTCAGAGGCTAGAAGCCCACCAAAGGCTGAAATGGAAAGATCAGCCGGTTGAAGAGGTGCAGAGGGCTGTGATGAAGGAAAAGGGAGAAGGGGTCCACTTGACTCATCTTATTTATGAGTACTTTCTTTGACATGTGCTTCTTAATATTGTTCTTAAAGTGAAAGATACAGGCTAATCAGTTGACTATAATAATCTCCAATGTGTAATACTCTAAGAAATAGAATCTTAGAGTGAGAAAATCAGAAATTAGTCTACCTTAAACATCACCATACTGTTGCTAAGAAGTGAATGTCAGATTTTGATTTAACATAACTGATGAGATATTGCCTCCTTATGAGAGCTCTTTCCTTATGCAAAAACCAACAAACCTAAAAATTCAGTAGTTATTGAACACTAACTCATGTAGTACCTTAGATTTTGTGAATAGCAAGCCTGATTCATTTCAATATTATTGAATAATTCCACTTCCTAGGTACTGAGGATACCCCAAGGAATAAAACTGGTTTCGAGGTCCTTAAAAAATGCATCACTCAATGGTGGAGACAGATCTATCACCAGGTGCCTTTGGTATAATGTGTCAAGTGCAGCCAATGTCATGTACTTGCGTACGAAAGTCACATGCACTGACCTGGTCTGACCTCACCTGACCTGGTCTGACCTCACCTGACCTGGTATGACTTCATCTGATCTGTCTGACCTTACCTGACCTCACCTGACCTCACCTGACCTGGCCAGGAATTCTGGGAAAGGTAAACAACAAAAGCTTTCTGCAAGGCATTATAGCCAAACTGGGTAATCAAGAGAAACAGAAATTAGGCAAAGAAAAGAGGATAAGGATCTTCTGGGCAGCACAATGAGAATATGTAAACTGCCTGTCTTAGGGCTGTGTGTGCAATGATAGGTGGTTTGAATCATTGGGAGGTTCACTTGTCTGGGCAAGAACCTGGAGAGATAGTCCATTGGAGTGCCAGCCCAAGAAGCTGGGATTATAAAGTACCTTGATCAAAGAAACCTTCATTCATACAAATGCTAATGCAGAAAGTCATTAAGTCAAGTCAATATGGCACTTTGAAGTAATTGCAATCCATAGGAGTATTTTAGAATTTGGATTATAGATCAGTTTTTGAGGTATCTGTGGAAGATGAACAGAAGCAAGGAAACCATGTAGGATGCTGTTGAAACGTCCTTGGAGAAAAATGATGAAGTGTTTAACTAAGAGGGAAAGAGGAGAGAGGAGGTGGACAAATTAAAAAAGAAACAAAAATAAGCAGGACTTTGTGAATGGATATAGGAATTGAGGAGCAAAGAGGAGTCCAATAGGACTTCTGGATTTGACTCAAGCAAGTGCCTGTTACATGAAACATCACCACCGCTCCTGCCTTAGAGCAACTTCTGAGTTGTCAGCAAGACCTATGTGCATAGAAATAACACAAAGCACTTCACCTCAGGGCAAGGATGAACAAAGGGAGGAGAGAATCATTTTCCTCCATGGACAAAATAGAAATACTCCTTCATTTCCTCAGAAGGCCTGAGTAAAAGCCAAAAAAAAAAAAAAAAGTCTCCAAAACAGTTCTCTAGGTTTATTTTACAATTACGCAGTTTTCAAACTCTACACTCTAATGATAAGGGTGAAACAGGATCAAATACTAAGACTGTTGGCTTAAAACTATCATGTGAAAACTTTCATTTTGATTAATATAATTGAAGTGTTAAATGTGTACCTGCTAAATTGCAATCAAACCAGTAAAATGTTATGCATTTTTAAAATGAATCTGTCAGAAGTTCTGTGGATATTCTGCCAACAGTGAATGGGATCTGCACAGCTTGACTGCTGATATTACTATTTTATAAATGGGTAAACTGACACATTGAAAATTCAACCCCTTGATGAGGTAGAGTCAATAATTGACTTGCAAATAGACCACCAAGGTTCCCAATAAACCAAACTAATGCTGTCCCTGGTGACTCCTTTGCAAAGTGGAACAGATTTAATTAAGGTTCTAAATCAACCTATTGAGAGGCACCTAGATAGGTAATGAAAAATTTACCAACCTCCTTCTATCCTGATTCACCATAGACATAGCAACTCAAAATTTCTTGAGACTCTGCGGGGTTTATTCTACAGAGTATAAAACATGGTTTCCAGCACAATAAATTAATTACTCATTCACACCCATGTTTCTATTTCTCTGTGAGATGCAGCAGTGTTAGCTTCTCTGCTGGCCTCACCACCCACCCTTCCCATCCCCAGCTTCCCCTCATCTTCTCCCCTTGGTATCCAGTCTTTGAACATCCTCACACTAAACCATTTGAAGACATGGAGAAGTACCTTGACACCTTTGAGAAAAGTAGTATTTACAGAAGTATTCAACAATAAGCCTCAATTAGGAGTTATGCCAGGAAGATAATGGTGAAAAGCAGTTGTGCCCCTGCCTTCACGGACCTTACAGTCTAGTGTGAGGGAAACACAGCCACAGTAAATGTAACTTGTGCTATGAAAGGGGAAGTGCAAGGTCCTAGGAAAGCCAATAGCACAGGTGAATACTCCCATCCCACTGGGAGGGGAGTGTGCATGCAGGGGAGAGGTCTGAAAGGGAACATCTATTATCTGGGAAGCAGGAGACATCAAAAAGGCCAATCAGCTACACACATTTAGGCAGTGGACTCCAACCCTGACTGTACACTAGAAACTTTTGAAGAACTTTAAAAATCTTAAAATGCCCAGGTCCCATACCATTTATATCAAAGTCCCTGGGGACAGTGCTCAGACATCAGCATTCTTCAAAAGGTCCCTGGGTGATTCAAACGTGCAGCCAAGGTTGAGATCTATAGTAGATCAGTATCCACAGGTCAGCACTGAGGCAAAAGAGAAGTTCTAAATGAAGTACCATCACTTAGTCACTTTTGATATTAATTTACCTCCTCAGAATGCTACTGGAATTCTCTAAAATTTCTCAATCCTTCAGACAGTTAAAGTACACCACAGTAGCAAGAGAGAGAAGGAGAGAGAGTGGGGGGGAAAGAAGGAACACACACAAGAACTCTACCTCATATTGAGCAACATATACAGGGTATGTGCGATCAATTGGCAATAACTTTCCATTCCCTTATTTCACATGCTTATTAATTTTGAAAAACTATGTTTCTAAGGTTATGATTGAACATCATTGTTTCAGATAGAAAGTATTAAATTCTGAGAGCAACTGTCATGTCAAAGGAATACGATGTTAGAGCAACCATAACTTCTGGACTGTGTGCAGGACAAACTGCTAAGGAAATTGTGGACTTCAATAACATCCCTTTATGTACACTTTACAATGTGAATAAGGTGTATGATGATGATCCTGATGTTACCACACCAACAAGAAAAACGTAAAAGGTATGCAAGGGTCATAAAAGTCCAGATATTGTACAAAGAATCCAGAAGATCATCAATGAAGATCCAGAATGTTTACCTTGACGTTTTGAGAGAAGAAGTTGTACCATGGATGAAGCAAGTCACAAATGAACATCATTTTATCTTCCAACAAGATGGTGCACCAGCACATGATGTCAAAAAGATGCAAGAATTTCTCAATGTCAATGGTCCTGAGCTCTGCTCAAAAGAAATCTTGCCATCTAGTTTACCAGATGCAAATCCTTTAGACTCTTATGTATGTAGTGTTTGTGAGAGAAAAGTTCATAAACAACCTCATTCCTATAAGGAAACTGTTAAAGCTAAGATTGACAACATTATGATGTGTATGGATAAAGTTAAAGTGTGTGCAAGATTACAAAGTCAATTTGAGTCTATTATTGAAGCAAATGGAGACTTTTGAACAATTTAAAAAATAATGACTATGTTTATGTATTTATATATAAGAATAAATTTATTTCAAAATATAACACTTTTATGGTATATTGTTTACTAAAATTTTGCCACTTTATCATACCTGCCCTGTATAAAATACAAAAAAATAAAATATTGTTTTATTGCTATAATATGTCTTTTCTTCACTACTCATAGAAGCCTTTTACTCTATTGTGCTACCCAGTTTATATTTCTAATGGAAGAGATTATCAAACCTGAATACTTTTGGCACAAATTTGAAGATACTCTCAAAAGAAATTTGGGGGTTTTGTTTGTTTTGAGATCATTTTTTTCTCAGTTAAAGCCTTTTCATAACAGAGCCACAGTGTTAGGTATTAAGTTGACTTATTGAAGAGCTACTTTGAGCACCTACTATGTGCCAGAAGCATAGAGGGTAGTTTTAAAAATACATTGTTTAATTCATTCATCACTACTCTCTGAGATAGATATTATAGTCCCCACTTATAGATAAAGACACCAAGGCTCAGCGAGTCAAATGGTGGTTTGCCCTGCATCACAGGAACTGGTTTGCAGGCCTGCTCATTACCAAAGCCTCCTGTGGTGTGCCCAGGCTCTGACGGGTGTGACAGCAGGTGCACTTCTGGTGAGGAGTGTCTTAACTATTCCCTGGCAAGTCAAGTAGAATCAGTAAATTACAACCTTTCAAGAAACAGTTTTGCTTCTTTGGAGTTGAATAACTTTTCCATAAGTTAATATAACTTTTAACTGACAGCTCCTTAAACATCAGGAAGCAAATGTCTAAAACTTGACAACTGTCATCTAAGTTATGGGATTCTGAGGGGAGAAAAAGCTATGTTAATCTATTACCTTTCAAAACCCCTAAAACTCTAACAACACACAACTAAACATCTGAGTCACATGAAAGAACAGTGGAACAACGAATTTTAATTCATGATTTTTAGTTATTTATAGGTATTACCATTATAACATAAAATAGGAGAGACAGCTAAAGATTACAGGGCTGGAAAATGTTCAGACAATGCTGAGGGCTGGTAGTTATTAGATATCTAGTTGTAGGGGAAAAAGAAAACAAATTGTCTAGTCTTATTTAAGGAAACATCTATTACCTAAGTCTTCGAATTGATTTTGATAGGCTAATATATATATCACACTGTGCTTTGCTCTATAAGAGTGACTTGCAGAACTCATGGCTCACTTCAAGAAAATATAAGGTTTCTTGGCATATAATTTGTGTCCCAATTTCATATCTGTGTACATTCTCCCTTAACTTCATTTTTCTTATTTTAAATTAATTCTATTTTTATGGAGTGCATGCATCTTTTCTGTCACAAGGGAGGTATGTAGAAATAAAATAATTTTATACATAATATCTACTTGGGTGCTATAATAAATAAGGTGCTATAGTCAAATTTTGGGTATTTTCTAACCAATCAATCTTCAAAAACAAAATTAATTGCAATTAATAACATACGCTAATGATTATGGACACACCAAATAAAATCTCCCTATTACATCGCCCAAAAACAACGTGTGTCTCTCGGTGGGGAAAACAGAAGTTTTTTGTTTTTTGCTCATAGTTCTTAAAAGAGGGGAAGGAAGGGAGGCAGTGAGGAATAACCTTCCCTCTTGGAAATCTCTGTGACTAGCACAGCCTTCTGTCTACAGCTGTGTGGGTCTTCTTCCTGCTTTCCAAAGACCTGTTAAGAACAAGGCTAGGCCCAGGAAAAAGGAGGCAGTAAAGTAGGTAGTTTAAGCCTGTCTTCGGTTAATCAACAGCCAGGATTCTTAATCTGAAAGATCACAAATTTACAATATCTTATTATCTTAAGAGCAAAGTGATTAATTGAGAAAGTGTCAGGAGTTTAGAGTGGATGAGGAGGGGGAAACAAGATTAGAAAAATGGCAGGAACTGAAGCAGCTGTGGGTAATCAAGAGGTAGGAAGCTCTGAAGTGTTTTTTTTCCAACAAGAATAGCTTGGCCAAGACAAACAGACATTGGGCATAGTACAGTGGCTGCAGGATCACTGTCCACCACTGGATACTGTCCCCACTGGATGCAAATGCTATGCTATATGAAACGCCTTTTCATCATTGACTTGTAACAGAAAGTCCTAGACAAGAAGACCCAGTTGGCTGACCAAAGTCATGTACTCCCTTTCCAGCTACTGCATTTGGGAGAAGTGGGGAGCCCTTGCCTATAAACACTGGTGCAGCATACAGCCAGGGTTTATTGTACTGTGCTATATGGGCTGCTTAGTGTTTTTAATATTACCCCACAATTCTAACTCCCTTTTGTTAGAGGCAGAGTTCTGAATCCCATTAAAATTTTCACTTTATGACATTCTCTTGAATAGGAATATGTTGAACAGTCAAAAAGTTGACAAATATCACTACAAGACTTAAATGAGATAAGCCCAAAAATTCTCTTAGCTCATATATAATCCTACCTAACTCAGCAGGATAGGCAATTTCTTATTTTTTTATACTCAAAGCTTTTCTCCGTTAACTTGTAGGAAGCTATGGTCAAAACTACTACAGAAATAAGTCTTAACTTTAAAAATAGATTTTTTGAAACATCTGAGATTCAAAAATATGAGTTGTCATTTGGACAAAATAAAAAATACATAAAAAGCATTTAACTTTTTCAATTTCTTTTTTTTTAAGATTTTTTTTTTTATCTTTTCAGAAAGAGGGGAAGGGAGGGAAGCAGAGAGGGAGAGAAACATCAATGTATGGTTGCCTTTCACCTGCCTTCAGTGATGGACCTGGCTGGAGACCTGGCTTGCAACCTGGTTATGTGCCCTGGCTGGGAATTGAATCAGCAACCTTTGACTTCGGAGGCCAGCATGTATCCCCTGAGCCACCAGTCAGGGAAGTCAATTTTTTACTACTAGTTTTTTTATCAAAATATTTTCCCTTAAAACACCTTATAAAGGAGAGTTTTAATGTCTTTACCTATGATGAAACATGTTTGCAGTTGCTTTTAAATGAGTAAATTCTATGATCTTCTCTTGGCACCACAAAGGACTTCTTCTGAGTGTCAGTCTGGGAGCATAAGAGGAGCATGGCTTCTACATTTGAAGGTTTCTGTCCATTACTGAGTAATGGCTCAGACCCTGAGAGTGGCATAGCTTCTATGTCAGAAGATTGCTGTCCAATCATAAGCAATAGTATACACTTAGAAAGTGTTGAAGACTATCCCTTATTGCTTTAAAAAATTTTTTTAATGATGTATTCGTTATTTTAAATCAATTTGATTTTATTAAATAAGATTGACAGAAATTCACAGTTTGGAGTATGCACATACTTATTACAATTTAAAAATAATAAAGCCCAGATCCAATATGGGTGTATTAGGACATATGTATAATTTTCATGAGTGGAATTATCTTTGATACTCACTGCAAAGAAGACTAGAACCTCTATTTGGAAGTTGGATTGCTATAAGTCCAGTGACAATTGCAAGAAACAAAACCGGTTGATAAGTATTAAAGTTTTAAGGGTTATCAGGGACTTTTATCTCCAACTATGTATTCATTACATAGTGCTTTAATTGTTTCATTTAGGGAAAGAGAGCATGAAATAAATCCTACTTCAACTATTTCAGGATTCAGGATTCAGGAAAGATCTCCAAGTTTTATGTCTCCTTAACTTCATAGAACATAGAATCTTCCCATTCTTAGGGCACAAAGAAGAAACCCAACTAGACTAAGACTAATGTGCCTGGAAGTCCAGGTGCAACAAATATAACTGAAAATCCTAGTTAGAAATCTGTTTCCAGTGATGATTCTGGCTTTCAACTTCCAAAAATAAAAATTTTAAATTCTTCTGAGGTATTTCACCTGTAGCAGTTCCATGTAGAAAGAAATCTACTTACCAATTCTAAAACAGTAGTAAGAAAGGGCTAATTAGAGTTGGAATTCACTTTATAGCTTCTCTATAATGAGAAATCAATTAAGAAATGAACATCATACAAAAAATGAGTATATTCACAGTAATAAGAATTATTTAAAAATAGAAGAAAATGTTAGTCAGGAAGGAGGCCTTAGAGTCAAAATTCTTGGACCCAAATTTAGCTCTAGTACAATGGTTCCCAACTATGGTCCAGATAAACTGGGAACTTGCTTAAAATACAAACGCTTAAGCTTGACCCCAAACCTACTAAATTAGAAACTCTGGGGATGGTGGCCAACAATATATGTTTTAGCAAACCCTCCAGGTGATTCTGGCACTTGTGCAAGTGTAAGAGTCACTGTTATAGCCATTAGCACCTGTATGACCTTGACCATGATGATAATTTGGATCTTGGTATTATCATCTGTAAAATGGGGAGGGGGGAGAATAACAGTCTCTCTCTCTCTCTCCTGCGCTCAAAGAATTTTTGGAAAGTTAAAAAAGGTAATTTAAATTCATGTAAAGTCTTTAGAAGAGTACCTGGTATAGCTTAAGCAGTCAATGAGTTTTAGCTCTGGGTAAGCGATTATGGGTTTAAGGTAATGATGCTGTGAAATGATTAGTTACTTTGCCTGGTTTGGTGTGATAACATACTCCTTTTCTGCACTTGCAAAGTGATTTCACATAAATTATGTCATTTCATACTCATAGAATGACCTTGAGATAAGAGGGGTAGGGATTATAGTCCTCTTTCTATCTATATCTAATAAATATTTATTAATTCCCTAGCTACCATGTGCTCAGCCCTGGGCTTAGATGCTAGGATAGAATATGAACAAGGTAAAGAAGATCCCCAGCCCTGGTCAGTGTGGCTCAGTAAGTTGGCACCGCTGGGTTCAATTCTGGTTGGGGCACATGCGTGGGTTGTGGTTAGGTGACAGGTCAGGGCAATATGAAAGGCAACTGATTTGATGTTTCTTCCTCACATCAGTATTTCTCTTCCTCTTTCTCCCTCCCTTCCCCTCTCTCTAAAATCAAAAATAATTTTTTAAATATAATATTCGCCATTCTCCAGGAGCTGACATTCTCACTTACTTTACTTCAACCAACGAGGCACATGGTTCCTCATGAAATATTTAATATCAATGAGAGGGCTTATTGAAATTATAGATTCTTTGGCCAAACTTCCTGAGAGTTTGACTCATTAGTATTGGGCTAGGCCCTGGAATCTGAGCTTCTATAACCTTCTCAGATGACACAGATGCACGTCCAAGAAAAAACACAGAGGAAAAGCCAGTCAAGACCACAGATCCACATATGTAAGGAGAGTCCTTACAACACACTACAAAGTCTCCAGACAGGAGTTCAGCATGCAGGGGAGAAGGGGTCCATTGCTTGTCTAAGGAATCTGTATCAGGCTGATCTCCAACAATTAGATTTCAGTGGTTTAAAAGAACAAACATTTATTTCTGTCATCCCCTCCCCTGTGTCCCGATTACTCCTGACCCAGTGATTCTGCATCCTAAACCCTCAGGTTCCCTTAGGTGACTTAGGGGAATTATAAAAGTCACTCTATGAACATACAAAAGACACTTTTAACTGCTCTCATTCACGTGGAAATTTCAAGGGTTTTAAGAGCCTTGTGTCTGAAATGGGGACCAAGACAAAATCTGCACTTCTTATCATAAAATTTTAATGTACAAATATTAGGAACATGAGCAGTTTGATACTTTTTATAAAAGATCAGTAAGGTTATTAAACTTCAGCTAGCATCACATGGTGCCAATAACTTGAATAAAGGGTAAAATTCAAAATGGAAACCCTATGTCTAACCTATGCAATGATCAGTGTATTTAAATATCAGGAGTTAAAATCATTGGTAGTCTTTTTTCTTAGGCTATTTCATCCATGAACACAGCTTCAATTACCACCTTTAAAGTTTTATGTCTCTTTTGAGATTCAGACATGATTTGCTGTGCGAAAAACAAGACCTGAAAATTAGCTAAATTTAAATAAAGGGAGCCCTTCCCCAGCCAAAAGTCTTATGAACCATTCACCTCAGTTTCTTCAAAATGACAGGCTCTCCTTTAATCAAGTAAAATCCATACTCTAAAATATGCTTGAGATAAGCAAAAGAAGACAGAGGGTTCTGAAATGTAAGAAGCGGAATCTGGTAGAACACAGTAAGGAGGGAAAGAAAGGATGAACCTGCGCATGAGCAAACTTCCAAAGGGCTGCTTGAAAGGGGAACTGATATACATTTGAAAGCATCCACACTATTGGTCAAATATTAAGGTCTTTGTCCTTGGGGGGATTTTTCTTTACTGCCTCGCAGATTGCATAATGTGTAACTTGGTGTGTTATGGGGACTGAGAAACTTCATTATTTTCCAACTGCCCCTTGTCATCTCCACATGGATACTCCAAAGCTACTCATCACATCCAAAACCAAGGTCAAGATCTTTCTTTGCAAGCTAACTGTAGGTTTTCTATGGTAGCATAAAGACACCCTACATATAGCTAATGAAGTAGAAACCTGAGCATTTTCCCCTGAGATCTTTCTCTCCTTTATCCCCCTATTCAACCCATTGCCAAGTGCTACCTGCATGTGTCTTCTTTCCAACCCAGGCTTAAAACCCTGTCAATACTTTTGTTACAAAGTGGAAGAAGGCCATTCCCTGCAGTTTGGGGACGGGGGATGGGACTCCTTGAAGTACAGTTATTTTCCTGAGAAAGGTACTTTAAAACTCTATTGCTGGTAGCTAAGGTTTTACTTATGCAAATATCTATGGCTAACCCTAGGCACCAAGAAGATGGGAGGGGTTTTTGACCGTAGAATGGTAACGAAAAGCACGAGGCCTGCATGAGATTGTGCAGGTGATCTAGGCTGGTCACCCTAACTGCTGCGTCACAGGCTGGCATCAGAGTTTAAAAATAAAGGGGTAGACATTTAGCAAAAATGAAGATCGTGTAGTATGCAGGGCAGAGAAAGAGAAGGAGGGAACATGTGGTTTGGGAACTCCTGTGGTTCGCAAGGAGGAAAGGGGCCCACGCGGCCTGGACTAGTGAAAAAGCCAGCACGCTGCTGCTTTCATCGGGCTGGTTTCGCCTTAGCCCTACCGAGGACTCCGTCTTGCAGACCTGGACTCTAGTTGGACTTTGGGAATTTGGGACATGTAGAAATGAACTCTTTTTAGCACCTGCACTTTACCATGATCCAGCACAACACAGTACATGCTTTCCTGGACTGTTATATGGAGGCTGATGACATTGTACCCAGATCCTGAAGGAGAGGGCTGACATTAAGAAATTGAGAACTTTTGGGCTTGTTTTCGGCTTATAGCCTGTTGGGGAGCAAGGGAAGTGTTGGGTTATGTGACAGAACAGGGCTCTGGGCTCTGAGCTGAGGTGCTCACAGCTCCGCCCTCCCTGAGGGTGGAATATGGTAAATAAAGACCTGTTTTCCTCAACACTAATTGTTGGGTCTTGCACCAAGGCACTGTGTGAGCAAACCTCACTTTGCTCAGTAACACTTTCTCATTACTATTAAAAGTCTAGTTTGGACTTTGAAAAAGTTTAGCGTGGCCTACTGCTCACCTTTCATTACTCTGTCTAGAATCTTTATTCCATATTGCTTCCTTTCAATTCTTCCAATACAGCCTACTACTTATTTCCCCACTAGTCTTTCAAGCATGCTCTTCACTCTCCTGGAATACTTCTACGGAAATAGATCTTGCAATCTATAATAGTACCTGGAAAGGGCCTCCAACTCAGAGCTTTATAAAGATAGAATCATTAATTAAAAGATTAAATTATAACTTGAAAAGACTATATCAGCTATATAAGCATGAGTATAGGACATAACTTTGTATGCCACAACTACCAATAATGTGTAGGACTCTTCCATCCAGTGGTTAGCCTATTTGAGAAATGGTTTAGCCTCCATAAAATATAAAAGGGAGCTGATAGGAGCACAGTGCCACAGTTCCTGAACAGCTGCAGGGGAATGGCAGATTCCCAATGCTGTTTGATTTTGGAACTGAATACCTTGCAGGACCTTTAAATGTGCTTTTGCTTTTCCCTCAGTCTACTAATTCTCTAAGAGACCTTGATCTTGTCAAGGTAATTTTGCCAACCAGAACACTTTTCAAGGATAAAACTTCTTAGGCAGAAATAAAGTTGGAGAGGCTGGGACACCTTTCCAAGTATAGCAGCATTTTATTTTCAAAATCGCACAAACAAAAATGGAAATAAATACATGGATGTGATGTTAGACTATGGTAAAGAAAATATCACAAGGCAAAATGAAATACGCCACTGAAAGCTCAAATTTGAAAGCAATATAATGGATGATGTCTTTTTTTTTTTTTTTTTTTTAATGCTCAGTAACATCAAGCAAACAATACTGGTCCTTGTCCCTGATAGCCCTCTCACCCCACCCACTTCACCGCCCCATCTGATGTCCCCTGTTATTATAACTAAGCTAAGCTTCTGCTCTGTTTTTTGGTAACACCTTCTGATTATGGAAAAGATTCTTCTCCCTTTGCCTAAGGGGAACGTCGTCTAGTGCCAGTGTTGTCAGTCATCACTCACCATCAGTTTGTGACATGTACCACCTGCCCTCCAGGCACATGCTGTACACTGGGAAGACTAAGATGGCGAAGAATGCTGCCTCTCCATATGCAGTTGCTCTAAATTGACTCAAGGTCACAGTTTCAGGGATTATGGTTTTTAAGGAATTGTTTCTGTAGAGATTTCTGCCATCCTAGCATTTAAAAAGCTGAGCTGTTATGTAACATGTAAAACTCTGGCTGAAATTCCATGACCAGGGAAATGTCCCTCTCTCTAGTTTCATGGTTTCTGAGCTGATTAATTCTGAGTGACACAGAACCTATAAGAAGATTCTACAGGAGACTGGTATTTGGATGGGGGTATAACTTTCCAGATGTTTATCCTGAAAGTCCCTAATTTCCCAGAAACATAAACTTCATAATACTTTATTTATAATATATTTACACTATGTTTCATTATCTACTGTTTATTCCCAACTGTAATAACTTAAAGTTTTAATTTTGGGTTTTTAAAACCATTTATGCCCAACTATGAACACTGACATATGTCTGTCATGGAAATAACTGGATTTATAATATTAAGGGGTCTATCACTGACATGGAATCTGAACTTCCATCTAAAGCGAAAGGAAATTCATATGATTGCAGTGGTAATATTCCTACCCCTTTGGTCACACAGATGGCTCATTAACCAGGAATTTCTGGGTGGAAAGATATTTTTGTACTATCTGTGAATTTTGTTTATTTCATCTCAGCTCTGCCTTTTAGCATGGATTTCTGAAACTCAGAATATGTGAGAGAAAAACTCTGATATGGTGGTGATAAAGAAGGCGGTGGAAAAAATATTCTTCAGGCTAGTTCTCCTCTTAACAGATTTATTCTCATTAAAGATGTATAATGCCATAATCTTGTGGCCATAAGATTATGAAGAGAACATTCAAAAATCATTGCTGTTTATCTGTAATTTGTATTAGCAAGTGATTCCTCTTATTTTGGGGACTTTCTTTCGTTTTGTTTTATTGTTTGTTTTCCCTTTCAAATGAAACCTATTTGGGATTAGGATCTACACCAATGTGAGTGAATGAGCTCCTAAAAATAAATAAAACTTTAAAACAGAAAATAAAAAAAATTCTTAATAATAACCCAAGGAGTAGCTCTGTGATAAATTGATAATAATCAGCTTTGCCTCTGTAGTCATGGCTGAGACTTGCAAACAACACTATTATTAGTCCAAGTCTCAGAATATCTATGAAGGATCATATGAAGATGACCCAATTGGCAATTTGTGTCATTTGGCATGAAACCCTCTGTGAATTTTCTTGGAGTCATTAATACAGGGGGGAAATAGACATCAGCACTTTAAGCCTTGTTTAACTTAAACAGTCACAAAGGACTATTTGTACTTTGTCTTCTCTTAGGCTTTGCTCTGAAAATCTTCCACCATTACTCTGCCAAATCCTGGCTCATGCCATATATCGTAAACAGTAATTACATTAGGTAATAAACTCTGTGTTCCCGGGATTTATCCTTCCCCCACTTCTAGTCAGAGACAGTGCCCATGGAGCATCTCTAGGGTCCCCTACTCGCAGAAAGACCCTCTGTTCAAAAAGAAGATAATTCACTGAATTTCAGCAACTGGCTATTGCACCTATACAAACACATCTCTTTGGGCTTTTCAAATAAGCACATTTATCATTTCCTATTTTTTTCCAGGATAGGGAAGGCTAACTCTAAAAAATAAAAATAAAAATAACAAATGACTTTATATGAATAGAAATGTACTAGTATGTGTGTGTGTGTGTGTATGTGTGTGTGTGTGTGTGTATGGCCTGTCCTAAAAGTATCAGCCACACAAACTGTTTTAATTATATGGGCATTGGCTTGATACTTTCAGGACAGACCTTGTATGTATTCAAATACAGGTAACCCCTGTAAACCATGGCACTTCTATAACATGTTTTGGCTCTAACACAGTTTGAGAATTAGAGAAATCCCCAAACAACATAGAGCGTAATAAGAGATTTTAAGAGCAAAAAATATCTCATTTGAAATTAGGGAAGTCCCCAAACAATGTGGAATGTAATAATAGCTTTTAAGAGAAAAAAGAAAAGTTAAACATTTTACAAAGATTAAAGGAAGGCCTAGACTTAGCCAAACAGTTGGGACTGTATTTTCTAAGTAAAGACCCTTCCACTGAAAGAAGCACAAAGTTTAAGAGAGAACTTCACAAGTGCTAAGCACCATATAATGAAATTTATAAAGCTCTCTCAGCTAAAAACAAGCAACCTAAAATGATAGATTCTTTTTTTTTTTGGCAAAAAAGTACAGAAGTCAAGATAATGCTGAAGAAAATTCAGAGGATGAAGATACCTTGTCAAAAAGAAAACACCCTCAGTTAATGGTGCTTAGAAGTGATGATAAAGAAAACATTATTTAATACATATTAATGGTATACATTTGGTGAAAATTGCTTTAATAAGTATATTTCTCTTAATTATAAAAACATAATAGTATGTTTTTGGAACCTAACCCCCTCTTTGTACTAGTTGTTTGTTTCCTAAAACATGGATTCGCATAACATGGCATTTTTCCGAAACCTAACAACCGTGTTATATGGGGGTTACCTCTATATATGAAAACATGCCTGGTGTGGCTCAGTGGATTAAGCATTAGACTATGAAACAAAGAGTCACTGGTTTTGATTCTTAGCCAGGGCACATGCCTGGGTTGCAGGCCAGATGCATGCAAGAAGCAAGCAGTTGATGTATCTCATAAATATATATAGAGAGAAATGTTAGCCCTCTCCCTTAAGATGATAGGACTACAACATAAAGAAATTGGAAACAAGAGCAAAAAATCGGTGAGAAAACTGCTGGTCCCAGGTGGCTATGCATTCATGGAGCCTGAGGCTCCCACACTCTCATCAGGTCATCAGGCGTGGTGAGGGCCTGCACTGTCCTCTGTGCTGGGGCACCAGCCAGGCAGCTCCCCTTTTGGGCCATGCCTGCCTTGCTGCTGGTTGCAGTGGGAAGTGCCCTGTGGGTTTTGTGTGCCCCTGAGTTTACTCAGGTATAAGTATAAAACTGATGGCAGTTGGAAAAGGTCAGTATTACATATTCATTTTACTTTAAATAATTGATATTTCCTGTCTCTGCTTACATTAATTGCTCTCAGGTGTTAGAAAATGGCTCGGTGGGTTGCCTTTCAATGTGTTTCTTTGGAAAGACAGTGTGGCTGTTCTTTGGAATACTAAAAGCAACATGTACTGTGTGGAACTTTCTAACTGGAGGTTAAAAAAGGGGAAAAGCTAAAGGGGAAAAGCACATATTCATTGATTCTGTCTGCCATGGGGGAGAAAGGATGTTTCTAACTATACAGTTCAGGATGTGAGCAATGACTATCCAATCTCAGAATCAGACTCATGTTTACCCAGATTCTTCTGCTTAGATGTGGCAGTAGAATCCAATTGGATATTTTCTGAGGTAGTGACACTAATAATGGAGCATGAAATACAGTCATTTTTCACCCTCAGTCCATGGAGAGATTTTCTCTCAAGTACAACCCATGAGCATCTTTTCAAAGAATGCAAACCCTTCCAAAGGAATGAAATGCTATCTTTCTAAAAATCTGATCATACATATGGAGAAGCCAGTGTCTCAAAACAATGTTGATTTTGCTGCTTTTAAAAATATGAATTGACTTACTTATAGCTGTCTATAAAAAGGTCTGCACTTTTTGTTTCAAACACTATTTTTAAGCAGAAGTTGGGCAAGCAACACAGCTGACTCTAAGGCACCACTCCATTTGTACATTCTGCATGGGTGCTTCTAGGAAGACTATTTATAATGTATAATTACTTAGAGGAGATCAAGAAACTTATTTTAAAATTACTTTTCTGTGATAAAATCCAAATTGAATCAACAGAAAGTCAAGCTGAATCCTCGAAGCAAAACAATTGGCTTTTGAGAATGGGCTGGTGGCTTTGGGAAGTATCTTCAAGAAGAAGCAGGCTATACTTGGGTGTCACCATCCAATCATTCTATGTACAACTGGCTAGGTCTGTGCTTAGAATTTCAGATGCAATGGTAAAGCGATCTAGCCTCTTTTCAGTTTGTGGGCTACACAAACGAAAGACCAAGAGAGTCTTAAATAATGTTCATATGCAAGGTCTATACTGTTGAGGCTTTTAAAACAGTAACAGTAACTAAAAGTGCTTTGTTCTCAGTCTAAACGTTGATTGATTAGGAAGCAGATTTTCTAGCCACTGTAAGCCGTAACCTGCTCATTAACCTGATCATTAACCTGATCACCCCATTAACTTTGCCAAGTAAATATACAGTACTGTATATCAGACTGGCCTACACACATGCAAAAAATATGTGTGCAGCATTGAAAGATGCAGCTAGGTGTGGCTGTGCATGCACACGCACACAGAAGTCGATACAACAGCTGTTCAGCATTATTTACAATATTGGCATCACTGCTGACCTAAAGAGCTGGAAAAAATAACAGGCCATATTTTCAGCTTAATAAAACCCTGCAGTAGGGAGCCCTCTATGAACAATTACAAGCATTTGCTGGAAATGCATTTGCTGATTTAACAAACTGGATAGGACAAATGTTTAACATGCTGTCGTAATGATGTTCAGATGCTTTTCTTAGTATTCGTTGATCTGATATAATGTGTTCTTGCCCAATCATTCTACAAAGCAGCAGCAGAAATAAATAAATAAAGAGATGTAATGTGATGCGCTCTCACAATAGCAGAGCTGCTCACTGCCCCTGACAGATGGAAAAAAAAAAAAAAAGTCAATATGATGTCTGAGACAGCCCGAGCTCAGCACTGCAGAATAAATTACATGATTCGCTGAATGCCTGGGCTTCGCTCAGACACACACAAAAAAATTGGAAAGATAAAAGCTTGCATTGGCTTCAGATGATATTTACTGCTTGATGGATTTACTAGCAGCCCCAGTACAGTCATACTGTATTGAATTATTGGCCTCTATTTAGCTGTGTGTCTGTCGGAGCTTGAGTGTCCATTTAAGCGTAAGTGAGCTGGAGGCCCGCCAAGCCTCTCAAAGGCGCAGGGTACAGAGGAAGACGTGAGCTAATGGCAGCTAACTTCAAAACAGGGAGTGCGAGGACTCGGGGGGAGGCAACAAAGCCCAGCTACAAAGTCCTTTCCTATCAATATTAATGCCAAAATAAATATTAATGGAGGCTGGCCAGCACACCATTTTTGAAAGTGCCTTGTTTTCTTTGTATTTCAACACAAATGGCTGGAAATGACTGTGTGATTTTTCTGTCTCTCTTTCTTTCTTGCTCTGAATTGAAGAAGGAATTGGAGAAAGACCATTAGCTTTACTACTACCCGTTGTCACAGCAGCAGGGTTTCTATAAGGCAAAGGAGGCTAATAAAATGCTGGCTTTAAGAGGTATACAGCTGCCAATAAAATGTATGATTAGAATAGTAACGTGCAGTTCAACAGCTATTGTTATGTATTCTTTATCGCATTGTGCTATGGTAGTTCAATTGAGAAGTAGCATTCCATGGACCAGGAGCCCATGAGGCAAGTTGCATTATCTTAACTTCAAAAAAAGGTGGGAGGGTGTGGGACAAAAGGTATAAGGGAATGCTCTGCCTTTTCTGCTCAATTTTGCTCTGGACCTAAAACTACCCTAAAATGTAGTTTATTAATTAGATGAACACATACACTCACACAACAGAAAGGTGCAGGTGTGTTGCGTTGGGAGGAGGCAAAGAGAGTTAGATGCATAGGGCATTGGGTTGAGCTACTCAAGAGTCTAAAATGCAAATGAATTGAAATTTTGCAGTGTGTTTACAATGGGGAAGAGATAGTAACCGGGGGAGATGGAGCAATTAAAGACAAGGTCCAGGTCTGGTGATTATTCCCAGGTTAATGGGTATTGATGGGAGAGATCAGGGGAGGGTTATTGAGTAGGGCTCCTGGGTAAGATCCATGCTAAGAATGCTCAGATGTCTGTGCATGCCAGAGGACTAAGTGTGCCAAGTCAGCTTTAAGAAGATTTTTTCTAAAAGCCCCACATGGTTTTGTGGAAAGTCAAGGACATACATTAGGATCAAATTGGCTAGCTGTCCAGGCCCAGCCCCATTGAAGGCTAACTTTCAGGCTAACTTTCAGGCTTTGGGCAAGTTATTATGCATTCCTGTGCCTCACTGTACCCAGCTCCAAGTAATGAGAATAACAATACTTTCCTTATTAGGTTGTTGTTAATAATATCACACTAATGTGGAGAAGCACTTTGCCCACAGACATAAATACCTGGTATTTATTATTTTTATTATCAACATAACAACAAACACTAATGACTTTTTTAAATTATTTATTTATTTATTATTTTTAGAGAGAGGGGTAGGGAGAGAGGCAGCAAGGGAGAGAAACATCAATGTATGGTTGCCTTTCACCTGCCTTCAGCTATGGACCTGGCTGGAGACCTGGCTTGCAATCTGGTTATGTGCCCTAGCTGGGGAATCCAACCAGCAATTTTTGGGTTTGCAGGTTGGTACCTTATCCACTGTGCCACCACCCAGGGCACTAATGACTTTTTAATGGTGTAACTGTAGGGCCCAGGCAGCTAGTGTCATGAAATGAGCAGACCAGACAGAGAAAGCCCTTTATTACTCCTAATAACTATCTAAGACAGTATTGTTAGCAGCTAGAATAATCTGCAGACTATAGGCAAGTCAGAGCTGCAAACACACGTGGGGCAAGGGTCTCTGTCCTAAAAGACACTGTTACAGAGAGAAAGGCAAGGGTGACTGAATGTGGCAACCACTCATTTGCCTGACCAAATGAGCCTAAGAGACCCTTTGTTTCTTGACCAGGGAGGCACGGTTTGTTGGTTTGCACTGTAATTCACATCAGGACTCAGCAAGCAGGAGCCCTTCTGTAGGAAAAATACATGGCATTGCCATGAGAGAAGCCCACCTGTGCTGTCTGGTGACAAAGGAATTTCATGTAATAGTATAGCATAAATGTATATATTATCTCTGTAATGGATAAGGAAAACTGATTTTAAATTTTTATTAATAAACAATGTACCTGTAATAAAGTGACAAAATTTTAGTAAACAACATACCACAAAAGTGTTAATTTTGAAATAAATTTATTCTTATATGTAAATACATAAATATAGTCATTATTTTTTAGATTGTTCAAAAAAGTCTCCATTTGCTGCAATAATAGACTTGATTTGACTTCAGAGTCTTGAGCACACTGTAATTAACTTTTCTTTATCTATGGACATCATCATGCTTTCAATCTTAGCTTTAACAGCCTCTTTATCAGAATGAGGTTTATTAACTTGTCTCTCACAAATGCTGCATACATAATAGTCTAAATGATTTGCATCTGGTGAACTAGGTGGCCAGATTTCCTTTGGCCAGAATTCAGGAACATTGACACTGAGAAATTCTTGCCCCTTTCTGGTGTTATGTGCTGGTGCACCATCTTGTTGCAAGATAAAATGACATTCATTTGCAACTTGCCTCATCCAGAGTACAACTACTTCTCTCAAAATGTCAAGGTAAACATCAGCAGTCACCTTCAAGCCTTGTGGAAGGAAATATGGCATCATGGTATCTCCTTCATTGCTGACAATACCTAACACCATCATTGTAGCAGGAAATTTCATTTTCATGACAACTGGGACTTCATTAAGATTCTCATAGAGCCACCTGCTGTTTCTTCTGTTGACTCTTTGGTCCTGCTGAAAATTCTGTGCATTGGAGAAGAAAATCAGAGGTATTTGGGGGCGGGGGGGATGGGGTGGTGCTTTTCCATTTTGTTAGCAGTGTCCTTGCTTTTTCAAAGCACCTTTCCTTTGTCTGTTATGTCATAAACTGGCCTCTTCTAAGAACATACAATCTGTATCTGATATCTTCAGCAATAATCTTGTGATCCATTGCATCCAACATCTGCAGTTCTCTTGCTATGGAGTGCTTTGACTTTCCTGGATCTTCATTGATGATCTCCTGGATTCTGTGTACAATATCTGGACTTGTGTGATCCTTGCATACCTTATGAGTTTTCCTTGTTGGTGTGGCGACATCAGGACCAGCATCATACACCTTCTTCACATTGTAAACTAAAGAAATGTTATTGAGTCTGCAATTTCCTTAGCAGTTTGCCCTGCATGCAGTCCAGAAATGATGGTGGTTCTAACATCATACTCCTTCGACATGGCAGTTGCCCTCAGAATTTAATACTTTCTATTGGAAACAATGATGTACAATCATAACTTTAAAACCACAGTTTTTCAAAATTAATAAGAAGCATGTGAAATAAGGAGATGCAAAGTTATTGCCAGTTTATCACATACACCCTGTATATATTTGGACAGTCTATAACTTTTGTTACTAACACTAAGGTGTATTGATTCTTAAAAAATGATAAATTAAACCACTTAAACACTTTCAAAAAATGAAGTATTACATGTAAGTCCCACATTCTGACATCAAAAAACTGTAACAATAAATGCTTTAATTTCATGTTCTTGTACCACTATCATTAATATACATTTAGAAACTTGAGCATTTTATCAGTAGTCATATGAAAGTTGACTAAGGATTAATCCTAAGTATTCATGATGTATGCCAAATCAAATATATTATCATTTACAAATAATCACTTATAGACAGGACAGCTCAGTTGAAATCTATCAGTAATTAGAATTAACACTAGGTGTATTAACAGGACCTAGGTTAATGGATGCGCTAATTCTTCTCCTCTGTGACAGATCCTGACAATTGTTTGGTTTCTTGTTGGGACAAAGATAGATCATAGACTATTATAGTAAGAAAGTTATCCAGTACAAACCTCTCATTATACATAGGCATAGTTTCACAAGATCCATTAAAATTATGGAAGTGCTAGATAATTGTTAATAAGAAATACTGAGACTATAGTAAAACTAAACTCATAGTGTGAATATTTTAAATCTGCACATAGAATAAAGAAAGAGGAGCTAATGCTAACCTTAAGACTGAAGTGATTAATCGGAAAACTCCCTTGGGATCAATCAATACTAGAGCACTTTTCTCCAGTATATTTACTAACAACCTAGAAGATGGATGAGGTGAGAAGTGGTTGAATTTGTCGATGACAGAATTGAAAGAAAATAGTGAACCACTGTATTAAAAAAACAGAGAAAACATGTACTAAACTAAAATGAACGGGCAAGAAAAGAAGTTGGGAGGCATCAGAGTCTCTCGAAAATAAAAAGGATAAAAGAATCTATGCATTATTCAGGAAGAATCTTTTCTGAATATTCAAGAACAGACTAAATTTGATTAAGGACTCAGATAATTGCTGTGAATAATTCTGTTAATAAATAAGCACAAGCAGAACTAGTAGACATTTATTCTGTATAAGTTGAATGTAAATCAACTCCAGCCATGTTGCCTCTAGTCTTTGAGAACTCTTCCTTAACTTGTCCACCATGTCAGAATTCCCTGCAACTATTATTTTGCTCCTCCTGCTTTGCAATTTATGCCTTAATGTGACACCCAGAACTGAGCACAGCTAAAAACCTCCAAAGGGGTGTCCCCAGCTGTCATGTGCAAGACACTTCAAAGAAATTTGGGACCGGAAGAATGGGCCCCCTTTGTTCTGAATAATCAAGATAGTGGAGAAAATATGAAGTGTTTGATACACAAAATGGACAGCTATCTCGCATTTTTAAATTTTTCTTAGAAACGTTAAGTTGTGAGTGAATGTAGAGTATCCTGAAATTCTCATAGTTTCAGCAGTAGAAGTTGATAACAGGAGTAGAGTTAATTCTTCCTTTTTTAACCCTAGTGGTCACTGGAAGCTGGAAGCTGTCTTTCTCTCTTTGTCCCACTGATATTACTGATAACCATGACCCTGGGAATGGCTCCTAACACATGATTACGGGCTCTGACAGCTCTCTTATATTTTAGGAGAATGTGAAAACATGGTTAAAAAAAAAAAAAAAAAAGACATAGCATTAAAGGTCATTTGGTAGTGAGTGAGCATCTCCCCAAATAACTCATTCTGATTTGCAGAGGACTTTCATGCCTGGTTGGAGACTTATTTGATGTTGTTCCATCTCCATTGCTTCTTCAGGTTTAGTGAGTTAGTGTTCCTAACTGATGTGTTGATGTCCTAGATGGCCTGTTGAGGCGGGAATGCCACATTTTTCTGGAAAATACCCACCATTTCTTTGGATGGGAGCCCCTATGATTAAAGTTCATTAGTAAGGAGTCAGAGAATAATAGAATTTTAATACCCTCAGTTAGTAATAATCTTCTGGCTATTATAAGCATATATGTATATACTTATATATAAATATGAATATATATTTATATGCTTGTATATATATTTATTATACTTATAAATATACTTATATGTATACTTATATATATTATATATGTGTATATACATACATACATATATATTTCTATATAAGGAAAGAAGGAAGATTCTATATATGCAGAGATATCATGTAAATTTGATTCCTCATAAAATAAGATTTATTATATTTAAGTCTACTAAATACCATCATCGAAAGTAATTAGAGTGTAAATTTTTACAACAATTAAGCTTTTGGGAAAAACAATGAACCCTGAATAATAATTTGTATTCTCATAGCTAAAAAGCATCACTTAAAACCATAGGGATGAACTCTACTATGCAAGATGTTAAATTTTGGCACTCCAGTTTCAACTCTTTCACTAAAGTATATGATATTTGCCATGGACACCCACAGGGTATTATGGAAAACAAAATGGACCCTAATCACAAAAATGTACACACATACTAGGAGATTCTCCAACTCCATTACATACATCAGGGTACCCATAGCATGACTTGTGTGACTTAGTTGGTTGGTAGTCACCCAACAAACCAAAAGGCTGTGGGTTGATTCCCAGTCAGGGCACATGTCTGGATTGTGGGTTCTGTCCCCAGAAGGGCATGTGCAGGAGACAACCAACCAATCAATGTTTGTCTCTCACATCATTGTTTTTCTCCCTTTCTTTCTCCCTCACTCCCCTCCTCTGTGGAAGCAATAAAAGGAAAAATAGATTATAATACAGTAGATATTCTAATTGGATGCCTTGAGATAACATTAGATGCTGATCATTGTTGAAAATTATCTAGAGTAGTTTCACTACCTAAGAGCTTCTTTGACCTACTCAGTCACCAAACATAACTGACCTTGAAATTTCTACCTCTGTAGATAGGAATAATCACTTTACAAGGTTACTATAAGAATAAATGAGGACACACACACATAAATACTTTATAAGTTATAATATCATGTACATACATATAAATACTATTTCTACATTCTTGTTAAAATTCTATGTGCAAAAGTGAAAATCTAGTATAAATGCATCATTTAAAAAAAATTTTATCTGAAGAACTAAAGGGACTTTGCTAGGCAAGCAAACCCTGAGTGGGAGATCTTAAAAGAACCTCAAGAGTGATGCCATAATTGTGAGGTTCCAACAGGAAAGGGATATGTGTGATCATGTGCAAGGCACACATATATTTTAAATGGGATATTGTAAAGGGAGAAATCTTCCCCGGTAGAATCATTCATACTTAAGGAACTAATGAGATCATCCACCAAAGATAATGAATCCATTAGTTGAAAAAGAAATCAAATTGTAAATCTATATCCTATATTTACATTCTTATATATAAATATTGAATGAAATATGAACAAAAAATACCTCATCTTATCACCCATGTGTCCAACTGAGCCATTTCCAAAGTAAATCAAAAATCTCATTGAAATTGTTTCTAGTTTTCATGATCTCACTGGGAAGAAAAAAGATTTTCTTCAATAGCCTGTTGTAACTCTGTCATTATGCTGTAGTGAGGTAATTTGCTAAAACAGCTGCCTCTAATGAGTAAACCTTTCCATCTGGCACATCCAATATACACACAAACAACCTCATTAGTTGAAAAAAAAAATAAAGAAGAAGAACTCTATTTCATGAAGAAGAATTCTATTTTAAGAAGTGTCTCTTAGAACTTACAAAAGCTAAAATGCATTTGAAAGGTTGGCCATCTCTGTTTCCCTTGGTGGAGTCATTCTGTCTGTTCCCAGGCTAAGTGCATACAAATTCAGCCCAAACTTCTGTCATGTTGATAATGTGTTGTCTCTGGATGGATTACAAAATAATTCAGTACATATTTATAATAAAAACATCCAACAAAAAAAAAATTAAAGGAATGCTGTTATAATATGTTAACTCTGGAAACTAGAAAGAATACATAAACATGTTTTTATAAATCTATGTTTTTTACTTCTTTCTTATTCTGAGAAATCATTAGTGTCTTAGTGTTGTGCCATGATTCATTCAGAAATCCTTTGACACATCACACTGGACTTTTACTAACAGATATTCAAAGAAAGTGTTGTTATTTGAATAATTAGAAAATTGCAGAATGTTACAATCTTCTTAACTGTTAATTATTTTGATTCAGTTGTTGGAAAATATTAACTATTTTCCCTTTACCATGTATGTATTACTATTTTTCAGCAAATACCTAGGCTTTATTTGAGTGTCTAAATTGTCTATTTTACTTCATTTTAACTACAGACATTTTGGCTGGTGAATCAGTGAAGCATGGGATACTCCATTTTTCAATTTCATGAAGTTGACTCATTTAGTCTTTAAAATCCAGTCATTGCTATTTCTCAGTCTCCCAATGCTGTATACTTCCTAGGTTAAAATTAAATCTAGAGATGAGGAATGATGTACAAAAAAATCACAGAATGTAGGATATATTTCATAGCTCTGATATTGTTGAAACATTTTCTAAACAAAGGCTAACTAAATGCTCATTAAAAAGGAGGCTAAAGTGGTGGATATGTTGGGGATTTTTAGGACAAGTGCCAGGATTCTGGTTAATACATCATAATGAAATCGGCACAGCCTTGGCATGCCTGAGCCTCCTGCCAGAAGGTTATCAGCCCTTTTGGGTAGATAATAACAGAAGCTTTCATTTTCTCTCTGGCTTCTGGGTATAATGTAAAATTAATGTGCATCATGTCAAGGTTATGGCAAGGCATTGTTGTCTGGAATAGAAAACAGTTTGTTCCCCACCCTCCAGACACTTCCACATACTGTGTTAATGTATTATTGAAAAGCAAATTTTTTTTGTCATTGTCAATAATGGCAAGCTGGTAAAGGATATTTTTTAGCACTAATTATGTAGGAGGAAGTCAACAAACCTCTAAAACTCAGTCTGAAAGCAAAGGAAGTTGTTTATTCATGAAACAACAATAGCTCTACCTTATCTAACATTAATGTAATAAAAGGAAATTTAAACCAAAAACATTTGTTCAGCAACTATCCTGTGCATAGCATTGTTTCCAGTATTAAGGAGAAATAAGGAATGTTGAAGGAATGGTATGTGCCTTCCCAGCATTTGAGTTTTAGACCAGTAGTTCTTATACTCATAGGATCCTGCAGGCCTCTGCCCAGCCCAGAAAGCTTTATTTTTACCCCAAACCTCATGGATGATTCTAAAATAAATAGTTAATAAAAATTATATTTCTACTTAAAAATATTTTTAAATCTTAATATCAATAATATATTTCATATTCTAACATTATCCAAATCTACTGATAGGTCTGACTTTATGTACAAAACCATAGGTGGAGAGAAACTCCAGTATTTGTCTAATAAGGTAATATGTTCTTTGAGGGTGAAATATGGGGTTAATATTTCCCTAATGTACAGGGTCTGAAAAGGTATTTTTGCCCTATGAAGGACAGAAAGGAGGAACTAAAAGGATGTTTATTGAATACATTTCAAATGAACAGAATTAAATAAAAGAGAGTGGGTTGTAAAGATAAAAGTATGGCAAAACAGCTGTTGTAAAAACCAGTGTCCAAAGTAAAGTTTTGTTAGCAGAGATGATGACAAAAGAGCAATACGTCCCGTTACCCAATTTTAAATGTTGACAGATGACTATAAATTCCTTTTTCCCTTAACATTAAATGCAAACCCAATAGTCTTCCAAAGGTAAATTGATTTTAACTGTGTCCACATTTTCCTTACTTCTCTCTTCAGTAACTAATAATGTGTAATATTACATGTGCATTAGGTGTAATACTAGAGCTTTGTGCAAAAGATAGACCTGTAGGAATATGACATGTAAGAGCCTCCTTGACGTTTACTTAGATTTTTGAGAAAATCAGAATAAAAGGAGACATAAAATTGAGCTTAAATATCTAGCACAGTAAAGTAAGGAAGAGTCAGGGTAATTTTTAAGAGCAGTCTCAGCATGCCACATTTATATGTACTAGGTACTCAGGCTACAGACATTTTAGGGAATCCCTCAGAGGGTCATTTTACCTTGCTTCCATATGCAAGTAAGAGTGCTTTCATCTCCTCCAGAAGTCATTAAAAAATAAAGCACAGACTAGGTGACTTAAAAATAAGCATTTATTTTCCAAGAGCCCTGATGCTAGAAATCCATGATCAAGGTTCTGGCAAATTAGGTTTCTGGTGAGAATTCTTTTCCTGGCTTATAAATAACTACCTTCTCACTGTGTCCTCATATGGCCTTCCCTCTGTGCCTGCTAAGAGAGAGAGAGAGACAGACAGACAGACAGACAGACAGACAGACAGAAACAGAGAGACAGAGAGAGAGAGAAAGAAAAAGGAAGGCCAGGGGTTGGGGGTGGTGGGCATGGTTTCTGATGTCTTCTCCTCTACCTGTAAGGACCCTGGTTCTGTCATAATAGGGCCCCATTCTTACAACTTCATTTGACTTTAATTATCTCCATAAAGGCTCTATCTTTAAGTGCACTCACATTTTAGTTGGGGCTTCAACATCATGAACTTTGCTGGGGACACAATTCAGTCCATAACAGGGTTAGAAAACCATTGATGCAGAACCACATGTAACCCATGGGCCACCCAAACATGAACTAGAAGAAGGCACTCCTTCATCTCAGCAGATACAATCCTAATGTCATGCATGAGGGTGGGCAACCACAGAATTTGTGGAGTGGGACACGCTTTCAATTCCAGCCCTCAATTACACTCTTACTCATGAGTTTTCTGCAGGGCACAACTTGGAAAACCAAAAGTTGGATTTGAAGAATCTAGGAGCCTGAGGCACCTTGGGACATCGGTAATAACAAACAAACCTTCAGCAAAAATAATGAGAAGCCAACTTTCAAACACTGATACAATGAAAAACATCCTAAAAAAATTCTTATGTCCATGTTAGACAACTACTAGGTCATCTGGCATGCTAAACAGAATTCAGATGATACCAGACTCAGATTTAGCTAGACCAGGCCCCCAAGTAGCCTGATGTATATCTAATGGAAATGAAGGGGTTTCATAATATAGTCAAAGAGTCTACTTAGGATCCAATCCAAACACACAGTTTCTTAGGTCACTATAGCACAAATAGTACCTTCTAGTGAAGATTAATCTAGTCCCCAAGAAGCCCTTTGCCTTGAAAAAATACTGGGGATCAGGCTTGACTTCTTGGATTGCCCTGGGTAGAGCTTCCTGAGGTGGGAGCATTCAAGGACGATGACTAAGACCCAAGGTGCTGAGGCCAAGATATGTGGGTTCAAATCTCTGATCTATCCCTTGCAGTCTGTATGACCATGAGTAGGTGACTTAACTCCATATGCTTCATTGCATATGTGTGGCTCAGTGAATTGAGAACCTGCCTGAGAGCAAAAGGATTGCTGGCTTGATTCCTAGTCAGGGCACATGCCTAAGTTGCAGACCAGGTCCCCAGGTGGGAGATACGTGAGAGGCAACCACACATTGATGTTTCTACCTCTTTCTTCCTCCCTTCCCCTCTCTCTAAAAATAAATAACCATATATTTTTTTTCTTTAATTTTATTTTGTTGTTGTTGTGACAGGAAAGAACAGTGGGGAGGAAATGGGAAAATGGAATGTATTCTTTAAAAAACTCCTTATGCTTCATTTGTAAAATGGTCATAAGTATACTGCCTAATTCCAAAACTGATTATAAGGGTTAAATAAGTTAGTACATATATATAATTCCTCATCCAAAACTGTCAAATCAAACAGCTAAAAACCTAAAAAACTGACAAATTTATTTGACAATGAAACTTGACCTGAATTGAAATTAGACTAATACACAATCCTTATTTATCCCATTGAGTTTTGATGGTCATATTTTGCCTCAGAAATATGAATGTATTAGATTAGGGGGGTTCCTCAGACTCAGCTTGTGGTATAGATTTATATTTGGTATACTGACCTTTCTAAAATAGGAAAACACAAAATTAACTCCAAGGGCTGTAGATAAGAGACTGTGAACTTAGAATGCCAACTAGCACTTAGCAAGTCTGTTTAATTGTTTGTTTTTAAAAGTCTGTCCTTTGACTAGGTAATCATATATAATACATATATAAAAAGAAATAGCAATGATCCCAGCCACTCCATAGACTTGAACTTCAAACTATAGCATCATAGGATAATAGAGCTCTTAGTGGGCTGAGAGGTGATTTATTCCAGTCACACATTCCACAGGTGTCAAAAACAGATATTGAACTTCTGGACATAAAGAAATAATAGAGACCAGATTACACTCCCATCTGAAATAACCAAAAAAGATGTAAAAAAAAAAAAAGTTTTTACTATGACATTAGTCAATCAAAACAAGTGATCCCATAGACATGGGAAATATAGAATGAGCCCTATAATTGCCATTGCTTGTTGCCTTGCTGTGGTGCAAGGAGGAGAAATCCACGCAGAGCCCAGAAGAATCCTTGAGTTGTGGATATGCAGCTCAGAAGCCAGGGAAACCAAAACAGCCAGGGTTTGCAAATCAGAGTACAAGACAGAAGAGAGGAGCATAGAGACAGAACTTTGGAGGTCAACAGAGGGCCCCAGGACCATTAGGCTGAACACTATCTCTACGTGGACATGAAGAAATAGACCAAGGGTGGAGAAAGGAACATCCAAAAGAAAAAGAGGAAAGAATACTTAGCACTTATACAAGACTGGGAATGGTGCCTGTTCCCATAAGCCAGAATGGAAAAAAGTCATTATTTATGGGACATTGGGTAGAGTGACACAAAAGGGTCTTTCTTAAGTATTAGGGGATAATTAATCCTAGACTGAACATTGCCCTGGCCCTGCCTAAAATATATTAAAAGCAAGATCCAAAGTGCTAAAATTCTTTCCAATTTTAGCAAGTTAAATGGGTCCCAGGAAAAAGTTCAAGAATACCTATAAAAATACAAAATATTCAGCAACCAAAAAAATGAAAATCACAAAGTCTGTCATCCAATAAAATATTATTAGGGATACAAAAGCAGAAAAATATGACTCATAATAATTAAAAGAAAGTAATCAAAACTGACCTAGACAGTTTCCTGTTCCTTCTGCTAAGTACAACTAAAAATACCATGCACACATATGTACAAAACAAACATAAGAAAACTCTGGAAGGTGGAAAAAAGAGGGAAGACCAGCTATAGAACTCAAGACTCAAGGAACACTATGGTGATCAGTTTTCTGGGTTTTCTTTTTGCCTCACATATTCTAGGCGTGGTGCTGAACAACTGTACAAACCAAAAATAGCAACATCTACAAACAAACAAAAATCTTCAGTATAAGCCTCTTCTTTCTAGCCAAAAGACCATGACAGGAGCAGCACAGCAAGACAGAAAACTTTAGACAACAAACTCTCTACTCCAACCAGGAATCACAGATACAAACTGCAGTTTGGCCCCATTCATGCCAGTAAAGGGCCAGTGAGCGCCTAGGCTTCCACCTTTGTGAAGCCCTAATGAGACACCATAACACTACTGCATGGGGTGGGAAATAAAGCCAAGAAGGAAACCAGGTCTTTCATCTCCACCAACCAGTAACACGTCTCCTCTTTCCCATGATTTCACCAAAGACTAAGTAGGAAGCTAAAATTCCAACTCCTATCCCTAGCATTGCTCTTCCTCCAACCTGAATAGTGTCAAAGAAAGATACATAAAACCAAAAGTTTAAATAAGGTCCAGAGTCCAATAATATAATACAAAAAATCTGGATTTCAACTGAAAAAATCAGTTGTTATATTAATAACCAAAGAAATCTCAAGCTGAATTTAAAAAGTTAATCAGTAAATGTGAACACTGAGATTACAGAGATCTTAAAATTAAAATAATCTTAAAATTATTTAAAACTTGCCAAACTTTTAAAGAAGCCTTAATAAAAATGCTTTTTCTAAGAAGAATTAAGAATACACTTAAAACAAATGAAGAAAAAAGGCTCACTGAAAATAAAGTTTCAACAAAAGTACATAAAGAATAATTGAATAGAAATTTTCAAAGTGAAAATACAGTAATTGAAATAAAAGCTCATTAAATGGGGTCAACAGCAGAATGGAATGGGACATATGAAATAATCAATGAACTACAAGATAGCGCAATTGAAACTACCCGGTCTGAATCACAGAGAGAAAATACACTAAAAAAATAAATAAAAACAAAGACAGCATTACTAACTTATAGTACTATAACAAAAAATAAAAACAAAAAACCCCATAACATTCATGTCATTGAGTGCCAGAAAGAGAAGAGTAAGTGGGCAAGGCTGAAAAAGTGCTCATAAGAAAAATAAATAATAATGGCTGAAAATAGCAAAACACATTAACAGACATTCAAAGAGAAGGGTGAATGCCAAATAGGATTAAACCAGTCCCAGGAAAGACCCATCATAATTAAACTTCATAAAACTAAAGACAAAAAATTTTTATAGCAATTAGAGAAAGATGACACCTCATCTTATAGGGGGAAACCATTCAAGTGATAGCAGATTTTTTCATCAGAACCCATGCACCAGAAGGAATTGGCACAATACTTTCAAATGCTTAAAGAAAATTAATTGTCAATCTAGAATCCTATACCCAAACAAATATACTGCAGGAAGATAAAATCAAGGCATATTCAGAAGAAAATCTAAGATAATTTGTCACCAGCAGACATCCCTAAAAGAAAGACTAAGAGAAAATAACTAAACAAAAAGAAATGATTAAAACAAAAAATGAAGCTTGGAACATTGGGAAGGAAGAAAAATACAATAAGCAAAACTATAGGTAAATGTAACAGGTTTTGTTTCTGTTCTTGATTTTTCTAAAATCTGCTTCATGACTAAAGCAAAAAATATAATAGTGTGTTGATATGGTACTAAATGCACATAGAGGAAATATTTAAGGCAATTATATTATAAATGGAAAAAGGTAGAGAGGCAGGCATAAAGGGAGGTAAGCTTTCTATGTGTCACTCTAAAGTGATAACACCCATAAACTGCAACAACATATAGATACAGCAATAGCTCTACATAACAACCACCAAAAAAAGCCAGAGGTAAACTTAAAAACAAAGAAATCAAGAGAAAAATCCTAAGAAAGCCACAAAAATTCAATGAAAAAGACAGAAAAACAAACAAAAAAGAATCAGCAAAACACAAAATATAAAATGGCAGAATTAAACCCTAACATATCAAAATTACATTAACTAATCTAAGTATATCAATTAAAAGACAGGTGCTGGTAGAGCAGGTTTTTAAAAAATCATGTAACATATGCTATCTACAAGAAACTCACTACAAATATAACTAAATAGATTGAAAATAAAAGAACATAAAATACATCATACTAACATGAATAAAAATAAAGAATGGCTACATTAATATCAAATGAAGTTCACTTCAGAAGCAAATAAAATCACCAGCCACTGAGACTAAGATTATATAATAACAAAAGAGTCAATCTATCATGAAAACACAATAATCTTAAATGTATGTGCACCAAACAACAAGGCTTCAAAATACATAAAACACATTGATGAAACTAAACTGAGAAATAAACAAATCCACAATAAATATTTCAACACACTCTCTCAACAATTATCAAAGTAGCTGCACAGAAAATCAGTAAGAAAGTAGAATTCAACATCCACCAACATAAATTTAATCAATATTTATAGAACACTACACTCAATTAGAACAGGTTATACATGCTTTTCAAGTGTCCATAGAATATATGAGATCTGTCCAGAAGGTATTCAGCCATGTAATATGAAAAATAAAGACATTTATTGAGAACATACAGATATAAGAAACATTATACATAATACATAAGACAATGATGCCTCAGTCCCCTTCAAAGTAGGTACCTTGGGATCTTCCAATTCTTCCAATTACCATCAGTTGCCCTGTCATATTTTCCTGAATCTAATCAATGATCTGAAATCACTTCCTTTTCAAAGGTGATTTTTGTTTTGGGAAAAGCCAGCACCAAATCTGGGCTGTAGAGAGGCTGAGACTCCTGGCCGATTTGACCAAAAGACTCTGAAGGAGATGTGATGCATGAGTGGGCACACTGTCATGAAGAAGCTGCCAATCACCAGTTGGCCATACTGTGGCCTTATGAGTCATCTAAATAGTTTCCACGGAGGAATGTTCAAGCTTAATGCAAAATTTGACGCAGATTCTTTTCTCTATTCACTCACTTTGAATATGATGGCCACACAGTACACATGCTCACAGCATCTACCATCCCCACTGAGTAGTACAGTGAAGTCATCATTGTCCACCCATGCACATTCCAGTCTACTCTCCTTGGCTGCCAGGATACATCAATGTTGCACCAACTGTTCTTGTTATATTAACACTGATGGGATTTTTTCCAGACAGGCCTCATATACCAAAATAAACCAACCTAGTCCATAAATGTAAAGGAATTGAAATCATGCAGTGTGCACTCTACAACCATAATGACATAAAACTAAAAATCAGTAACAGGAAAATGACAGAAAATTCTTCAAACACTTGGAAACTAAACAATAGAGTACTATATAATTTATGGGTCAAACAGGAAGACTAAAGGAAAATTTAAAATATGAAACTTTGTAAATTATGTTTTTTCTTTATTTAAATTGCTAGCTGATAGTTGTTCAAACATAAATAAAAGGAATGTAGTATGGGATTTTTAACATGTAAAAGTAAACCATATGACAAAAAACTGCTGAGTAAAAGAAGTCACACAAAAAAGAGAGTATATTGTGTGATTCTGTTCATATAAACTACTGTGTATGAACAGAAAAAAGATTATGGTGATTGTTTAAGGATGAACAGAGAAGTAGAGGAAAATGAACAGAGGAAAAGATTATAAGAATGCACGTGAAAATGATGGATATATTCATTACTTTAATAGTGATGGCAGTGTCACAGGAATAAACATAGGTAAAAACATAAAATTATATACCCTAAATTTATGCAGTTTATTGTATGTCAATTAGATTGCAATAAAAAGTGTTAAGAACATAAAAATAAAACACAGAAATCACCTGAGGTCACATCATTTTACAATTTTATATATATCTGCTTACTCACTTGCTACTTTTACATTTGAGCAATTACGTTTTATGCATCTAAGAATAGTTCAGCATTTGCTTGCAGAGATTTTTGTTTTTATACTTCTCTGTAATTAGACTGTAGTCTGTGTGGCTCCTCTAAGTATGTCCAAAGGCTGTTGACGTGATAATGGGCACAGCCAAGACAGAGCATAAACAAACTAAATGCCGCCAGGGATCAACATCAGCTGCACATTCTTTAGCTGTTATTTTTAGGTGAATGAAATTAATGTCAATACCAAAGTGTCTCTGCCTTTGCATGTGGATCTCCAATGTGGATGTGAAACTTTAATCCAGTGCCAAATACTGAAGTGGGAACTGGCCTCCTAAAGTTGTTTTTGCTTGTAAGATTTCAAGTAGATATACTTCCATGGTTGTTAAATATCAGCTTCTGGGCATTCTTCCATCATTTTAAGACAGCTGTGGAAAGTGATTCTTAAAGTGCGGTCTACAGCCTATCGGAATCTTCATACAACTTTGTACGGTTCATAAAGTCATTGCAAGGACAAATCCCAGGACACTGTGGGCACGTAAATGTTTTTTTCAACTGCAGATTTAGATCTACGTTACAAGCTGCAAAGGACAACCTTGCTCTTCTCCTATAGCATTAATTTAAAAAAACTCAAGCTGAACATAAAGGGGCTGATTAATTATAAATAGACACTTTTGCATTTTTTCCACAAAGTTTCCACAAACCAGAACTATCTGGGGTAGTTGATAAAAATAAAAATGAAGATTTTGATTTGCTACCCAAATCCACCACATTGTGTACATTAGGATGGGGCTAGAAATCTACCTATCTGACAGACAGCCTAATGATTCTTATGCTCACAAAGATTTGAACACTATGGTTTTCCACATCTTGATATAGCCCTACCTGAGTAGCAAAATATAAATCATGACATTAAGAAACTACTATATATATGGCCCTGGCTGGTGGCACAATGGATAAGGCGCTGGCCTGCAAACCCAAAAGTTGCTGGTTTGATTCCCAGCCAGGGCAAAATAACCAGGTTGCAAGCCAGGTCTTCATCCAGGTCCATAGTTGGAGGCAGGTGAAAGGCGACCATGCATTGATGTCTCTCTCCCTCCCCCTATCTCTAAAAATAATAAATAAAATCTTAAAAAAAAAAAAAAAAAACTACTATGATACTGTTTAACTCTGGACTGTTCTGTGAGCAACTCCTTTTATTCTCCTGTTCATCTTTGCCTGTGGTGAACTGAGCAATAGGCAGAATTGTAAGGTCACATTCAAAGATGACCAAGAAAACCAAGGGACATTTGGAAAATATAATGAAGGATGAAGGAGAAAGCACCCAGATGTGTGTTTTGTTAACTTTAATGAACCAAAGTATTATTTTTAGGTGGAAATAACAGAATTCATCTCTAGTGATAAAAATAATCTTTATTAAAGCATTATAGTGGAAAATGCAATGACTGTCATCCTGACCTCTCCTTATTTTTCCATGAAACATTTTTTTTTTTAGAATGTAATGTTCATTTATGTGAGAAATTTAATACCATGATTCTAACAAAACAGATTGTACAGAAAAGTCCCCCAAAGAGACTTTATGGACCTGAAACAGTGAGGATTAATGGGCCAGGAAGGTGGCAGTGACCGAAGTCAAAGAATTCAGCTGCATCTGGCTAACTCTCTAGAAACTATTTCCATTTTTATACCCAGAGTTTGCCACTCATCAGAAATTAAATGACATGAGTACTGTAATAACCTAATGGGTACTTATAGTTTTAGGTCCCCTTTTCGTATTATTTCATTTCTTTCCACTTTTAGTATTTTCTTATCTTTGGCTTTTCCATTGCTGTTGTTGAGAGGAATAGGTTTTTCTTAATTTCTCCCTCTGGGGGAAGCTGGCACCACCCTTATCAATCGATCAATATGTAACTTCCGCCTTGGCTGGTGGCACAGTAGATAAGGCACCAGCCTGCGAACTCAAAGGTCGCTGATTCAATTCCCAGCCAGGTCTCCAACCAGTTTTGTAGCTGGAGTCAGATGAAAGGCAACCAGACATTGATGTCTCTCTTCCTCTCTACCTCTCTTCCTTCCCCTCTCTCTAAAAATAATAAATAAATTTTTTTTTAAAAAATGTGTAACTCCCTCACCCCCATCTTGCCAACAATGTAAGTCCTCAGAACAAAGGGACTCTCTCCCTTGGCCCTTTCTTGCCGCTTGGGGGCTCCTGGCCACCTGAGTGCTGGCCACCCTTTCTCTGTCCACCCTTGCTTTTGCGCTCCCATTAGAACTTAGTACTAATAAACTTTGCCTGCATGCTAATAGGCTTGTTGATCTGTAACTCCTTCCTGCATCAGCAAGAAGAACCAAATTTCTGGACATTTCTCCCATAATATAATTGGTGCTGTGACAGATGATGACTCAAATTTCACCCTTTGTCTCCAGCTATTTGGAACTCGGTGGTTTTCTCACCTTTGGGGCAAAGGAGATGCTGTGCTATGGGGTGGGGCATTCAAACATGCTAGGCATGTGTTTGGAGGCAGAAAGGACAAAATATGGAACAAGGAACAAGTGCTTGGGTTCCAAAGACTAAAGAGGCACTTTCTCCCTCTAGTCAAGTTCTTGTGCATCTCTTGTAAACGGGGTGGGGGGGCTTTGCAAAGGTGTCTGGAGCCTCACAGGGGACTCCTATCACCCACTTTATAAATCCCTTAACCTTTTCTGCCTCTAAACCCGCCAGAAGGAAAGTCAGTTTAGATCACTGGCCTGTTGTAAGCTTGCAGCGTCTGTCTCCCCAGATACCTTCTTGCATCTTTCTCCCCAGGTGGCTTCTTGGCAGTATTTCTCTTCTCTAGCAATTCAATTTGCATCCAAATACTCCTTGCAGGAGCCGCAAGGTGAGGCAAAGTTACATTTGCCAGGTAACTATTTTGATCTCTCCCTCTCAGGAAATTGCCACACCTGCAGGCACAGGTCAAGCACTAAAAGCTACAAGGGTGCCAGCTGCAAAGAAAGACACTTTAGAGGATAAGCTGGTATGTGGACAAAGACAGGATACTAGGTTTCCCACCAGCCACAAGCAGAAATCCACACAAGGAAAGGCATGCTGTAAGAGCATTCACACTCCTGTCCCTGCGGCGCATTCCCCACTTAGGTTTATTTCTTGAGAGACAGAGCAAGGCTTTATTTAGCCTTTTAGTAGAAAGTGCATGCTTTTCCAAGTCCGTTTCTTACTCAAATTTGCTTCATTAGGGTTGCTGGAGGGAAGAGGATTGGCAGGAGGAGGGGGAAAAGGGGAAAAAAGTGGGGCAACTATAACAGCATAATCAATAAATTTATATTTAAAGACCCAATCTGCTTCATTTATCATTTTCCCCTCTTTCTTTCTTTCTTTCTTTCTTTTTTTTTTTTTTAAAGATTTTATTTATTATTTCCAGGAAGAGAGGAGAAGAGAGAGGCAAAGAGGGAGAGAAACAGAGAGACATCTATGTATGGTTGCCTTTCACCTGCCTCCAGCCATGGATTTGGCTGGAGACCTGGCTTGCAACCTGATTATGTGCCCTGACTGGGGAATCGAACCAGCAACCTTAGGGTTTGCAGAATGGTGCCTTATCTACTGTGCTACCAGCCAGGGCCCCCCTTTTTCATAATATACTCCTTAGGTCACATATTGGGCAACCTAATCAGGCTTAAGTTTTGAAAGACTTATTATGCTTATTTTGGAATGTTAAGTATGTAAGTTGCAGAGGATTATGTATGTTGCCGAAGATTCGAGTAAGTCAGAGATGGTCTGCACAAGTTGAAGAACTGTGTAGAGAGGAAGGGACAGAAAAAGAAGGAACTAAGGAAGTGAAGGAAAGGGAAAGAGAAAGGGAATGAAGAAAGCGAAAGACTGAAGGGGAAGGGGAAGAAGGAATAAAAGAGATACGTTATGGAAAGGAAGGACACTGGAGTGGGTAACTCGAGAAGGGAGATGAAAGTGGAAAAAATAAGGAGTGAAAATGATCATATAAGTCGTTGAAACGCTGTAAATTCTTGACTTAAGAAGTACTAAGTCCTGAGAACAATAGGGTCATTAACTCACTGCTCAAACTCATTACCATTTTGCAGAAACCACAAGGTGCCTGCCTTTCCAACACAGAGGGGAAAAAGTGATACTTTTAAACCCAATCTGTTTTCAGCTGCCAATTGAGGCCTGAGCCTGATATCTCAGCTGGTTTCTTTCCTCTAGATTCCTGAACAGAGCAGAGTGAGGCCACTCTAAGGGTGGAACAAACTGCTTCCCAGCTCACTCCCAGGGAAAAGCTGCCACTGTTTAGCCCTTCAACTGCCGGCTAAGTCTTTATAGCTCCCAGAAGAAAGCAGGAACTACCAAGATTCTTTCTCAACCCCCTAGAAAAGGGGTCAGGCAGTCTAGTCTACTGCCTTTGTTCCTGTGCCAGGCTAATGCCAAGAAACTGCAGCTTACAGTGGGGTTTTCCCCCCTTTTTCTAGGTGGGAAATCGAGAGTCTGTTCCTGCTGGTACTTCCTTAAGATTTATCCTTTCTAACTGGTCACAGTTTGATCCTCAAACTTAAAGAAAGACCAACTGATCTCTTTTGTAATACAGCCTCACCCCAATATCAGGTAGAGGACAAGAGGCTGGGCCACTATATGGGGCCCTGAACTCTAATACAATTCTACAACTCAGTCTCTCTTGCAAACACCTAGGCACATGGGCAGAAATCTCCTTCACAGAGGCATTTTTCTATTTAAGGGGCAGAGAACTATGCTAAAAATACAAGCCATGTTCTACCCCAATGCCATCTAATAGCCAGTCCATAGGCATCTTCCCATCAACACCCCCACCCTGCAACTGGAAAAGGGAGGCCAGGGCTCAGGCATGCCCAAGTTCTAGCCACACTGGTGGGACATTCACAGTCACATCCCACAGCCCTGCATAGCCTGCCCCAGAAGACACTAAGCCACACTGGTGGGACATTCACAGTCACATCCCACAGCCCTGCATAGCCTGCCCCAGAAGATACTAAGTGTCATGTGTGCTGAGAACAGGGACATTGGGTAAAGGACTGTAAATTCAGGACTGAAGCCGCCCTAGTTGGCCCAACCTCAAGAGGTCATCATTACTAAACTAGAGTCCAGGTTATTCATTGATGTGTCAGGCAGGACAATAACCTTTTATTGGACACAGGGGCCATCTACTCTGTCCTCACTTCCTTCTCTGGACCCCTGTCCTCTCAGTCCTAGCAATAACAGGAAAGCCAACAACTAGGAATCGTCCACCTCAGGGATTTAGGGGTAGCCCTCACTTGCTTAGACAAATGTTACAGGGGTATAGAAACAAACTTAAGCCTACCAACACAAAACAAGTAAAATCAGGGGACACGGTCTATTTCAAAATCTAGAAGGGTCCACTCAGGCCCTACTAAACATCCAAACTGCAATAAAGCTCATGGGGATAGCCAGGTGGGTCCATCGACCTCAAACAAGTTCACATGGGAACTGTTAGTTTTGTTTCTCTGTTCATCCATAGGAGCCAGTCAGTTTCAGTTTGAGATTTCACCTCTGTCTTGGTTCCAGTTAATTCTTTGCTTGCTTTCTCATCTTTTGGGGGCTTGGTGTGATCTTTGCTGTTTTGTATACACCAGGAATTTTCTGCCTCCACCATTTGGGCTTCATGCATTTGGACTTTGTCTGGGTTGCTTGTGGGCCTGGCTGATGTGAGAGAAGATTCTAAAGCTAGTGTCCCAGTCCCTCCTTGAAACTCTATCTTTGCTTTAGAGTTCATTTTCATTTCCACTTTAAAAAAGAATGGCTCTATTTTGATTCCATCAGAGAGCACGTTAGGTAGACAGTAAAACTCAGGGAAAAAAAATGAGTCTTTTAAACACTCTGAATTCTCCCTCTGGAGGACCAGGAGTTATGGTCCCAGGAACCAGCCGTGCCAGACTTGATATCTCCCCTGCCTCTTCTCTAGCCTCTGTGAAAGTTGTCAAGGTCGCTAGATAATGAAACAGCTTACTTTTGAGCACACTAAAGGAATGCGGTAATCACCAAGAATACAATTTTTTTCTTCCTCTAGCCTCAGTGTAGGGGTGAGGGAGCGCTCTGCACTCTGTAAGAGCAGAACAGCTGGCTTCCCATCTTGGTCCCCCTGCCCCCTGGCATTTCACAGACATGGGCTTGCCTCTCCTTCTTAGCTAACTTCTATGTTTCAATCCAATAGACCCCTGAGACCAGAGTGACCCAGGGCCACATAGGTGGCAAATAGTTCACTACAGTAGGGACCTCTCTTACTGGGGTGAACAATATTATATTGGCCTCCTGTCCCTGTGGGAAATATGCCCAGTTTTGCAATTAGGATACATTCTTAGGAATCGGGGTAAGCTTGATCCTGAAACTCTCAAGAAAAAGAGGCTAATTTTCATGTGTAATACAGCCTGGCCTCAGTATCATTACAACACCATACATTCATTCTGTTAGTGGCTGGGCAATGGTTGTAGCTTCCCTATGTGCATGCTTTTATTTGTATTAGCTCATGCTCCATCTCCTTGTTCTGGGTCAAAGGAAACATCTACTTTAGGGCCTACTGATGGCCGTCTAGATGATCCCCTTCTAAGTTAAAAACAAAGATTTTCCTTCACACTTTATATTTTTCTCCCTACTTGATCCCCCTAACGTTTGGCATTCTGAAGGAGTGAAGACATAAGGTTTCCATGCATAAAAAAAACATCAGACCAGTTGCTAATGGTGGATGTGTCCACCAAGACTGACTAGAATGCCATGACTGGTTGTCAACAAAATGACTTGAGGAACTGGGATTGACTTTGAAAGCTAATGAAAGCCCACTGGGAAAAGACTCATACCTTGGTTGGTTGTAAGCTTGTGGCAGTCTTTCCAGGGAAGAAATGAAGGCTGCTCTCCTAAAAGACAACTAGGTGGGCCTGAGAGAAGCAGGTGCCACAGGGGAGGCCAGATAGCAAGTGTGTGGCTCTGCTTCTGTGCCCTGAAGGACAGACTAAAGGGACAATCTAAAGGTTCCTTGTCTGAGTTCCAGCAAAGCAGACTTAAACATCAATTGCTGCTTTTGTTGGGCTTATGCAAACAAACAAGCAAAATTAAATCTGGACTTAAAGCAGTCCCTTTAATGAAAACAAGGGTGGTCTTAGGGAGAAAAACTGTGATTCAAAGAAAATCGCAATGCTCAGCGGTGGGCATTAGACTGTGCAGCTAGCAGTCTTCAAAGTTTGTTTTCATTTGGAAGTTGAAACTCAGTTTGTAGCATCACCGAAGATGCTCAATTAATAGGCAAGAAGCAGCGCTCAGATTGCCGCTGTTAAATGGCATTCCAACAAAGTCCTTGCAACTGGATGGATGTCTTTCCAAAAGCAGGCTTGCAGACTCAGAGACTGGTTTGTGGGTGGTTGTTCAAATTAACCATTTTTGCAGAAGTTTGTTCATTGCAGGTTTGTCTGTCCACCTGACAAGCCACTGCATGCATTCCAGCCAGAGGACTGAGTCTTACTAAAGACCTGGAAGAACCAAGGCTCTGAACAGCACCTGACTGAACAATGGACTAGTCCCTGTGACATCTTATTGGCAATATATTCTTCCCTAAAGTGAATAGGAATCAAGCTCTAGATCCACTACACAGCACTGTTATTAATTATACTACCAATATTACTATTTGGACACATGATAATCAACCTACTAACTAAATTTGTCTTTTCTAGAATAGAGGCTATAAGGCTACAGATGACAATCACAACAACCTGTTGACCTCTGGTACTGGAGGCTCCAGGCATGCATCATGGGTCAAAGGGACCATGAGACACTGCCTTCTACCTCCTCTGATAGTTAGCAAACAGACAGAAACCAAAGAAGGTTCAAATCCCTTTTTCACCAGGAAGCAGCCAGAGCAGGCATTGCCCCGAAGCCCTAAAGGTTTGGGTTCTGAATGCTTGAGGGGGAATTTTAGTCAGGATAAATAGCAAACCAGGCAGGGAGGAGAAGGGAGACATGTCTCACCCATTGATCCAGCAGTCCTGAGCCCAAAGTCCCTGAAGATTTGGGTTCCTATTATGAAGGGGGATGTTATGTAGCAGCTAGGAATGAGTAGCCAGAAGGGAAGTAAAGGCCTGGCCCTCACCATTGCAAAATAACAAAGAATTAATACGGGAGGCTAAAAGCAAAGGAAGACATGTCTCACTTTTTGACCCAGTAGTCCTGAGCCCGGTTCAAGAAGACTTCCAAGCATTCTGAACAAGTAAAATTATGGTGGTGCAAGAGGGGAGCCCTTGAAAGTCTATATATCATCTCCACTAGCTGAAAAAAGAAAGCCTTGAGGTTGTGTATTCATCCCAAGCCTGGAAGGAAAAAGGGAAGGGGTACCACGGTGCCCAAAGAAAAGCCCACAAAAACCATTTTCGTTAATTGCCTGGCTCTTGCCACATACGTGAAATGAATGAATAGAGCCTAGAACAAGATAAGGATTTGAGCTAACAGACCCCACACATACCTACGTTTGGGTAGTCACACCTCCCTAGGAAAGCGCACACCACCTTTACCCATCAATCAATATGCGACTCCCTCACCTCCATCCCGCCAACTATAAAAGTCCTCATAAAAAAGAACTCGCTTGGCCCTTTCTTGCCACATGGTGGAGGGGTCCCCTGGCTCCTTGGCCTCTGGACACCCTGCTCTTACCACCCTTGCTTTTGCTCTCCCATTATAACTTAGTACTAATAAACTTGCCTGCATGCTAATGGGCTTGCTGATCTGTAATTCTTTACTGTATCAGCAGAAAGAATCGAGTTTCTGGGAGTTTCTCCCATAACACATACAGGCGTGATATCCCCGTCAGTCCAGGTACCCACCCTGCTGACTGTGTAACCCCTGCAGGAAGACACTACATGCACCTCCCTACCTGAACCATCTTCTTCTTCTTGAGCCATATGCCTCCTCCTGAACCAATCTCCATGTCCTGGGGCTGGAATATAGGCCATCTTCCCACCCTGAGAGCAGCACTAGAGTGTTCTAGATAAGGGCAGAAGTCTGGAGACCCATATTTCAATCTCAGTTCCTCCATTTACTAGCTATGTGATATTAGGCAGATCAGGAGGCCAAGCTGTGCTTCAGTTTCTTCAATTGGAGAACAAAGGCAATACATTGTACCTATGTCATCATTTTGTTGCATGAGTAACTGAGTTAATACATGGAAGGCATTTAGAGCAGTGTCTGACACTTAGCAACCACTCAGCAAGCATCAGCAGTGCTACTAACTAGGAGGAAGAGGAGGAGCGAGAGGAAGAATCAACTACCGAAGCCCCCACCAGAATCACATGGAACAGGGGGAAGGTAGGCTGAAAGGCTACCAGTTCAAAGCTAAAAAAAAAAAAAAAAAAAAGCCCCCAAAGTAGCAGGTACTTGTTTCTAGCCACTTCATCAAGCTGTTCTTATGTGCTTTGTTATCTGCTTTGTTCCTAATAAACTCCCACATGGTTTGGGTGCTAGAAAGACAACATCTGGACTACAGTAGGTAAATCTTCGTGACTGTCCTGCCTTGGTGGTAGAAATGTATGAATGTGTTGTTTCTATGCTTTTAAAAGTGAAGCACTTTGAAAAGAAAGGTAAAGATAGGATTTCAGGCTCCTGTAAGTAATTTTCAATTTGTAAATCTTGTCAATATGTATATGACCAAAGCAATGGTGCTTTGCATAACTTTGTTGTAGGGTGGGGAAAAAATCCACATCAGACATATCTTTATTAAAAATAACGTTACTCCCTAAAGACTTCGTTTCTCACAGAAAGTGGACTGTGTTGTGCAGGCAGGGAGGGAAAAAGGAGCTGGAAGGGGCAAGGGAGCAAGCAAGGGAGGAGAGACCAAAATAGTCCCAGCCCTGTGCAAAGCGCTGGGAATGTGGCACTAACAAAGACTTCCTGTTCCACAGAGAATGAAGTACTGGCAGAGGCGGCGTGCAGGGCTGTGGGTGTACTCAGCTGTGCAGAGCTGATTATAGAAGATGAAAGGGCTCGGCAATTTATTTCATCTCACACTGAAGCACTGCTGACAACTGAAAGTGAGGACAGAAGGATTCATTTGTTCAACTTCTGTTTTAAAAAGCAGACTTCAAATGATACCACAGAGAAAAAGGAGGAAATGCTGTGGTGCAATAAAATGTCTATTTTTTTTTTTTAAATACACTGGCTGAAGCATTTGTATTCTGTAGAGGGGTTTGGAAAGCAATGGGGTTGGCTTTTTTTTTTTTTTTTTTGGTGGTTGTTATCCATTCCAGGGAATGAAATGTATGTACTCAGGATCAATTACTAGTCAGGTAGACCAAGCTCACCTAACCTGACCAAAGTCCGCATATCCATTCATCCCTGAGTCCAAAGATTGACAGAATTTTTTTTAAATCTTGCTCTGCAATGTTTAAATATTTTTTTTAAAAAATTGAAAATAGAAAAGATTCTATGCTATGCATGATCTTTATGTTAAAAGTGAATAAATATACTCTACATGATAGAAAATGTATTTTAAATTTTAAAAGCCTGGTCTTTTTAAATTTTAATTCACAAATCTGGATTTTCTTCATTTAACTATATCATTGTGTTTGCTTGAAATTTTGGCAAAAAAAAAAAATGTTCTACAGCCTTTTCAATAAAATGTGGTATTACTTTTCATTAATATATTTAGTGTTTGAGAATAAAAAATATTTTTCAGTTCAAAGACTCATATAAATTATTATGAAATCTCATCTACCTAGCAAAGTAGTCCTATCCCAAAAGATTTATAAAGATGGGTAATATCCCATACTGGTAGCACATTAATTATTTATGATTAATACACAAGTACAGATCCAAATGTTAATGACAAAGATAAAGAAATACATTCTGCCTGTAATCATTAATATTAAAGTATCAGTAATGTATTCACATCATTCTTAAGCAATTCAGTTGTAACCAATTCTTTTCTTTGTAATTTATATTAGAAATTTGGTTATTTTCACTGTGTTTTCAATTTAGGATTTTTTTTTTTTTCAAGAAATCAGCAGAGCAATAATAAATGGAAAAGATTACAGCTAAAATAAACTCATTAGCTACCTGAGCCTCCCAAACCCATTAAAGTCAAGAGTTCGTTTTTCAACAACTATTTTTGGAGCACCTGCTATGCCAGGCACTGTTTTGAGGACTAACAGCATTTCTAATATCTCTGAAATTGTGCAATGCACAGCCCTGCTTCTGGTCCAATAGAGGGAGATAGAAATGTACAAGAAAACTAACAAGAAAATTAGATAAGAGTTATGCATTCAATAAATATAACACAGGTAGCACTATAAAGACCAGAAACAGAGAAAGGGAATGGCATATAGGAATTTTAGGGATGGTCTCACCAAAACAAAAAGGATATACTGCCATCTGAAACAATGTGGGTGAACCTGGACAATATTATACTAAGTGAAATAAGCCAGGTACAGAAAAATGAATACTGCAAGATCTGTTTTATATGTGGAATCTTAAAAAGTCAAACTCATAAAATCAGAGGAGAATGGCGATTGCCAAGGCTGATAGGTGGGGGAAATGAGAAGATGCCAATAAATGTACAAACTTCTGGTTATGCAGGATGAACAAGTCCTGGGGAACCAATGTACAGCATGGTGACTATAGCTAAAATATGCTATTGTACTATTGCTAAGAGAGTAGATCTTAAGTGTTCAGCACATGCACAGCAAAAGTGATAAATGTGTAAGGCAATGGAAATATCAATGAGCTTAACTGGGGTGTTTATTTCACAATGTACGCATATAACAAAACATGTGGGACACCTTAAATATTAATGTTACTTCTCATTTATACCCCAATAAAGCTGAAGAAATATAAAAAGAAGTAACATTGAAGCTAGACTGAATGATAAGAAAGAATGAGACTTGTGAAGATCTGAGGAAGAATGTTCTCAATACACAAAGAGCAGAATGACGTTAGCATTCTCCAGGGGCAGAGAGAAGGCCTGATGGGCAGAGCCGAATGGTGAGCAGGGCAGAGAGAGACAGAACAAGGCCAGGGAGCATAGAGAAAGGGGCCACCATTCCCAGGGCCGGATGGGCCCAGGAGTTTGAAATTTTTTAAAAAACAAAGATCCTTCCCTTTAGAAAAGTGACATTAGGAGTTTTGAATAACAGGAGAATAGCTTAGATTGAAGCTCCTGGTCCCATCCTAGATGATTCAGAGCATTGGGGGATGGAATTCAAAAGTAAAAAAGAGCAAATATGAAGATAAATTATAATTAAATGATGATTATTGTACTGATGTTCTAACTGTAAAGTCATAGTGATCAAAAGCCTATAGGGGAAAAACTCAGAATGGGATACAATAGATTTGTTTGTCTGGATGAGTAATTATTTTTCATAGACACTTGAACACTAAATTGTACATTTTTGCTCTGCCATAATTAATAGTGTTTAAGCTACATAGAAGATTGAACAGTCACAAAAGGGTCTGTTACAGGAGGTGGTTCAGGCACGTAGACTCTGCTAAACCAAACACCCTTTACTTAGGTTATACCTATCTTAATATTTAGTGTAATAGTAAGTATATTACATATCACTCCAATATTGAGTATAGCCTTATTACATATAGCCTAACATTAAATTGTGCAAAGGGGGGGCGGGGGGGGGGGAATAGGATAAATGTAATACAACAATAAATTAATTTTTTAATGAAAAAATATACTATTTCATTGAAAGTATTTGACTTGCCAGTTAGTTTGGATAATGTCTCTTAATTTTTATGACAAAATTTAATTATATAATATCAAGGATGTGTGACATTATATTATACTTTATTGATGCAGAAGAAATTACAAAAATAAGCCTTTAATATGAGCAGCTCCACTCTAATTATATAATGGCATTATTATAGTTATGCATAGTTTGGAGCATAGGGTTTACTTCCATAAAAACAACTCAGGGGAAGTAATGATTGATTTAGTTGGAGTGGTTTGAAAAAGCCTGTCATAAAACACACTTTTCTTAAATTTGCCTTAATAAAAGAGTTAAATCAGAGGGAAATGCATTAAAAATATGTCTAAAGGAGGTACTTCTGAGTAATCAGAAACATTATAAACAAATCATAGATTCAAGCATATGAGATGATCAACAAATTAGGATGGCAGTTGGGCAGTGTGCCTGATCATGTTTTATACCCTGTCCTTCTTTCTTTCATACCCTTTTTTTTCTTTTCATAAAGTATAAATTACATGCAAAGAGGTGCATATTCTTTTAACAATACAGTAATAGTCCAGTGGGTTTTGATGAATGTGAACACCTTATTACCAGCACTATACCACAGAAACTTCTTTCAAGGGCATTTCAACAAACCCCATCTGTTCATTGTACCCTTGCTCATTTATTCCTATTGTGTTTTGGGTTTATAGAGTAATTTTTATCATTCAACTTTCTCTACTTTATTGACATTTTAGCAACCTGTGTGTATCTGTTTGTCTGCTTGTGTGTTTTAGCAGTTACCCTAAAGACTGAAATATGCACATGGAACTTACCACAGTCTCAATTCAAATACTATAATACTACTTAAGAAACAACCCAAGAAATTATAATGGTATAATTTCATTTACTCCCCCCTCAATTTTTATATCCTAGCCATATACAAGTATTTCAATTCAACATATTCCATTATTGTTATTTTTGCTTTAAACAGTCAACAGTCTTTTTTAAAACTTCATCAATTTTATGGGTCTGGGAGGACTAAAATTAGAGTTTTACACAGCCAAGACCTAAGAGGTCACGATTCTAGAGAGAAGAGTTCAAAGAACTAAGTCGAACAGGCTGAGCCTCTTTTTCTCTTGAGGCATTTGCCAATTTGTCAGTAGTGTCAAGAAGCATTGTAGCAGGACAGAAAGTACCTGGTATAGTTTGAGGAATTATGCAGAATTTTTGTCATTTTCATGGTTCTGGGAAAATTTTTAAATGGGATTAAAGGACCATTAAAAGGATGAGGTTGTGATTTAAAAAAAAAAATTTTTTTTTTAAACCCTGGAGTATTTAATTGGACATAGAATAGAAGGACTACAGTCTAAGAGTGAGATTAAGCTAAAAAAGAAGCCAGGCTTACAAAGACTGAAACCCAGCTGCGAATCAGCTCAGCCTGTCTGAATTAAAGTAATCCATGCCTATTCTAATTGCCTGCCAGAAGCTAAAGAAATCCTGTCTAGAGAAAGATAACACTTTCCAGGACCCCTATCATTTTTATACATAATTTCCATAAGTCAGTAAGAAAATTTACCAGCTATACAAAGTGAAAGATAATGGGGGGGGGGGGGAAGGAGCAGAAACTGATGCACATGTGATGTGGATATTGGATATTGGTTTTCAGACAGACTTTTAAAATAGCTGTGATTAATCAAGATAATAGATGGCAAGCTGAAGAAATTAACAAGAAAACTGGAATTTATATCAAATTAATGAAAATGCAATTTTAAATTCTAATACTAAAAATATAATAATATATGAAATAAAAATGCTATAGAGGCCGCTTCACCTCCACCAGAATAGGTCAAATTAAAAAACTACTCACAACAGGTGGCAGTGGTGGTGCTTCCCACTGTGTGCTACAAGGAGAAGAAGGCAGTTCCAAGGGGCAAGGTAGTCACAGTAGCCGAGGTTCCGCACGCCTGGATCTTGGTCTGGCTGCCTAGGTCTTGGTGTACCAGCAGGCTCGAGAGCTGCAACCACGCAGCTGGCCTGAGCATGCTCTACATGGAGGCACCAAGAGCACCGAGGCGCAAGGGTTCTGCTCAGACATGCTCACCTTCCTGGAGTATTCCTTGGCCCCATGGACAGGCAGCGTTCCGAGTTCCAGTACACTGACTTTAGCCTCCTGAGCCAGACACCGATGATCGAGGGCAGTGGAGGTGGCAGCACCGGAAAACCTATTTACATCAACACAGTGATCAGACAGTTCCAAGTGCAGGTGCACTGACCCAGGGAATCCCACCACCGATGACAAGCACGGCCAAGACCAGCTGGTTGTTAGCCAAGTTGAACTTCGAAGAACATGAACATATACCTATTACATGAAGGATTTCCCTTTACATTCCTACAGTTAATGCAGAATGCACCAGTCAGCTGGCATGATCCAGCAAGAAGTGGTTCTGTTACCTACATCGATATACTTCCGTTAGCCACAGTCTAAATCAGATCGTGAGGGCAAAATGCATAAGGATGGGCTCCTAGAGGAGACAGTTCTGAAGCATTCCAATGGTGGCTGCCACAAGTCTTTCTCCTTGGCTTTATTTCTGTCTAGGCCAAGTTGGTCATGGTGCTGCTGTGCAGGCCACCCTGCTCCCATCAGAGCAGCCTCATAGACATCAGCTGGGACAGTTCATAGGGGCAGCACTTGATCCAGGACCAATGTATCTTGTCTGGTTGGTCAAGGTCCCTTCCAAGTAGGAGCAGTCATGGGCTTGCCAGATCACCACCCAGCAGACCAAGCTGGGGGAACCGAGAAAATCCTTCTGCTAACTTGGAGGACCTAGAGAAGAGGCCTGGAATGTGGACAAGAAGCCACAGCACTTCCTTCTGCATTTCCAGGGGTCTTACCAGTACCAGATCACTATTTGGCCCACTGGTCATGCTACAGGCTGATTACAATTAGGGACTGAAAAAAATCCCAGACTCAAGACAACATCATGATCAGGTGGGGTTTAGCCCTTAACAAGACTGATTCTGGTAATGAGAAATAAGTCATAATTTAGTTCAGAGACATGCAACTCATGCAGGGTCAGGGGTGGGAGATGATATGTGTCTGTGGTACAAAGAAGACCTGATACCCAAGTGGAAAGGAACGGCCACATCATGAAGTCCCCTGATAATTATGAGAATGAGATCACCATTGAGCTGCAAAGCACTGTGGTACACCTGTGCGGGTGACTCATAACTTTCAGGTGTACTTCCTACAGAAATCAGCCTCACTGGACCAGATATAACGTGCATGGAAAACGTTGGCTGTGAACAAGACCTCTGTTTGGGGCCACATCTGCCATGAACTGCTTGCCCATGAGGTGAATATGATCACCAAAGGCCAGCTGCCTAAGGACTTTATGGTACCAGGGCTCTCAGACCTCAACCAGTCTCGAGTTTAAGCTGTGAAAACTGTGCTGCAGAGACGATTAAACCTGATCCAAAGACCACCGGGCAGGGGGAAGACAGTGACCTTGCACCACTGTCTATCACCTGGCTCAGCAAGGCCTTGGGTCTGGGCTCAGAAGATAAGTTGACCAATAAGAGCCACCTGACCCACCTGGAAGCCGTTCGTCCATGGCTCTCCAGTGTCGTTCCCTGCACAATCATACCTGGAAGGCGGGCAGCGCGCGGGACCGGAGTTCAGACGCTGCAAGAGCTGAGCGCTGGGTAAGCGCAGGGGCGCGGCCCCAGGCAGTGAAGCCGCCTCCCAGCGCGCAGCTCAGGAAAGGAGACTCCATTGGCGCACAGGTGGGGATGAGACGCAGGCGACTGCTGGGCTCACCAAGATGCAGTCCTGGTCTATTGTAACGGTGCAAGTGCCCAGGCCTGTGTTCTGAGAGTGTTCTCATTTATAGAAAATACGGTCTTTAGGGAGCGTTTCCTGTTTGTTTTTTTAAAGATTATTTCAAAGGAGTACCGAAAAATACTCTTTCCTTGTCTCCTAGAGCTTGATTAATTAGTGGACCTGGGAGAAGGAAGAAGCCTCCAGAAAAGAAGTTTAAAGGAGCCAACACAACCTGACAAAAGGATCAGCACCTGTGATGCCATTCATTGCCTGCAGGGCTTTTGTTTTCAGTTTTCGCCTCCAGCTGCTTTTCCCTGCTCTTCAGGGTGGTGAGGGAGCACTGGTCAGGCAAGGCGGCTGCAGGTCCTCCAGCCGGCTCTGAGGATCCAAGTTCTTCCCAGTGTGATGAACCCGACCCCTCAACCTCCCAGTTCCGCCCCACCCCCACCCCCACCCCGGGGGGCCTCAAGCAAGACTGGCCCAGAAGCAAGAGGGCCGCCAGGTGACTGTTCCCAATAATTTGTTGGGAGGTAAAACCCAAGAGGGCCAAGAAGGCACTCACCAACCCTGTGGTCCAGTGCTACCTTGTTCTCCACTGCCCACAAGTTCAGAGCTCTCTACCTATGGGCACTACTTCAATGACGTGCTTATTTCTGCCTTTTAGGGGAAAATAAAATTCAGGGTGATTGGTTCTGTGTGGGAGGAGCTTGGAGGAATTTGTCACATCAGGTGGTAGGTGTCATCCTCCTGGGTTATTGTAGCTGGGAGAGCCAGCTTCCAGTTCCTCACATACTGGCGAAGGGGTACCAGCCTCTGGCCACCAACTAGCTGGGGACTCTCCCCTGCCTACACAGGCCCTGGTGAGCTTGAACTCTCACATGCCTGACAATTGGGTCTTATCCCAAAGCCTCCAGATTCCAGCGTGTACACACAGGCCACCTTCCTTCTGGAAAGGATTTAGTTGCTACCACTGCATTACCATTTTGTTCTCCTTCCTTTGGGAGGACATGCAGAGGAATGCTTTTCCTCAGCTTTGTGCTGTTTGCTTTGTCCTCCACCTCCGTAGCAGCAGTTACTCTGAGTTTTCTAAATTGAGGAGCATCTATACCAAGACTATGTAACTTCTGATTTTTGGTCAATTTGTTCTAATGTTCTAAGCTCTTTTGTTACCAATGCTATGATAAACAAACAAAACAACTACTTACAACAATGACAATGTTTAGGTGACAGTGACAAAGTAGAATAGCCAAAGTTCTTACACATTGTTAGTGGGTGTACAAAAGGGTGAAACCACTGAGAAAAAATCTGAACATTTCTTAAAAATTAAATAATACATTTTCCCTATGATTGAGTAATTTTACTCCTAAATATGTAACTAAGAGAAATGGAGCCCTGGCTGGTAGCACATTGGATAAGGCGCCGGCCTGCGAACCCAAAGGTCGCAGGTTGGATTCCCCAGGCAGGGCACATAACCAGGTTGCAAGCCAGGTCTCCAGTCAGCTCTGTGGCTGGAGGCAGGTGAAAGGCAACCATACATTGAAAAAAAAAAAAGTCTCTCGTATATCAGAGAAATGGACATAGGAGCCAACTGTGACTTGCACAAGGAAATTCATAGCAACTTTGTCATAGAGCTCAAACTTGGAATGTGTTCAGTTGTCCAGCAACAGAATAGATTAAAAATAAAATGGAATACTCATACAATAGAATATTCACCAATAACGGGATAAACTACTGTTACAGGTTGAATTGTATCTCTGCCCCGCTTTCCAGAAAAAAGATATGTTGAAGTCCCAACCCCCAGTACCTCAGAATGTGACATTATATATGCGATTTTTTTTCTTTAAACCAGATCAAGTTAAAATGAGGTCTTTAGGGTAGGTCCTAATTCAATATGATTGGTGTCCTTATGAGAAGGAGAACTTTGTATACAGAAATAGATGCACAAAGGGAAGATGATGTAAAGGTACACTGGAAGACAGTCATGTGGCTATAGTGAATTATTTACAAGCACAGGAATGCCGAAGGTTGCTAACAAATAGCAAAAGCCAGAAGCAAGGAAGGATTCTCCCCTGGAGTCATCAGAGAGAGCATAGCTCTGCTAACATCTTGATTTCAATTTCCAGTTTCCAAAGCTGTGGGACAACAAACTTCTGTTGTTTTAAGCCACTTAATTTTTAGTAGTGTTTTATGGCAATCCAAGAAATTAATACAACTACCAATATCGTTAATAGCATGGATGAATCTCAAAAGCTTTAGATCATGTAAAAAAGCATTACATGAAAGATACATACTGTATGATTAGAACTTTTTATGAAGTTCTAGTCCATGGTGGAAAACATAAGAATAATGCTTGCATTATGGGTGTTGGAAGTTTGGAGCGACAGGAAAGAGGCATAAGGACTCTCTGGGGTGATGATAATATTCTATATCTTGATAGGGGGTTTGGTTATAGAAGTATTTGCATTTATCAAAACTTAGCAAATGAATGAGTTGTACATTTCACTGTATATAAATTCTACCTCAAACACAATAAAACTATATACAAATACAAATACTGACTCTAACTAATAGTATACATGCTGAATTATTTAGCAGTGTGCTGATGTTTCCATTTTAATTTGAAAAGTATTAAACAGTGAGGTAAATTGATGAATGCACAAAGAGGTGGATTGGTAGATATGGGATAATGCAAGTATCATATAATATTAAAGGTAGAATCTAGTTGGTATATGGGTATTCAATGTAAAATCTTTTCAACTCTTCTGTATGTTTGAATATTTTCATAATAAACTGTTAGAGAAGGAAAGGTAATATAGATGTTTACTAGCAAATTAAACATAGCTGAAGCATAGAATTTAAAAAGAACTGAAAATGTAGAAAGGGCCATAAGTGATGATAGACAGTGATAAAGACTAACATAGGTATAATTGGAGTTCTAGATGCAAAGAGAAAGAAAATAGACTAGAAGCAATTGTTTTAAATGATAATTTTGAGACTTTTAAAGCAGATGAAAGACTTTAAGCCACATATTCAGTTAATACAATAAAGGCAAGTAGGTACATACAGTTAAACTGTTGGAAAACAGAAACCTCTTAAAGCATGCAGTGGAGCAACAATTACACTGAGAACTGATTTCTCAACACAATGACATCTTTAAAGTGAGTACATGGACAGAACTAACATTTATTAGGCACTATTACATGTCAGGCTCTAGGCTAAACCCTTTACATACATTGTTCCCTTTAATCCTTACACACTCCCAATGAGGTGAAATTAATATCCCATATTAATAAAAAGAAGAAGCATTGAAAAATTATTTGCATAAAGTCAGATAACCAGTGATAAAAATTTCAATTTATTTGTGACAGACTCTAAATATATTCATATTACAAATTATGCTTTCTCGTGTATTATAGATACTTTATTTTCCAATCCTGCATATCTGCCTAGGCCCTAGGGCTCAGCATTCCCTCATTTGGCAAATCCCTAAAATATTTTTAATATTTAAAAAGGGAAGAGAGAGAGCAAGAAACTAAAAGTGGTGGAATAGTGATATCTAATATTGGATAACAAGGATACAGATCACATTGCAGTATGGTACTGGAGCACTGACTATAGAAGAGTCCATTTAATTGGCATTTCTTCTTTGAATGCAGTATATCTAGTCTCCACCTTGACACTATAGAGGATGACTGAAATGCTACCTTGAGTCTTGTTAGCACTATATTGTAAAGTGTACATTATTATAGAAAATTGACAAGGTGATGAGCTGTCACTTTAGCTAAGAGAATATCCTATTTTTAATGAATATTATTTCATAAGGAAATGTGCTGATGACAGCTTATTTCAGTGAAAACTATTGATGCATAACCTTTTTGCTAGACAACATTGTATCTGTAGTTACTATACTAAAAAGATTGCACTAGAAATGTTTGCAAGAAAACATTTTGAGAAATGAGGATATAAGAGCAAGCAAAAATATTTTTAATATATTGAGTTAGTATATATATTATGGAAGATTTTATAGGTATATATTTTTATGATAAGATAGTAATCTATACTCCAATAATATTTTGTTTTTATATATACTTTTAAGTCTGTGACAAGATGTAAGAATAGATCTTTAGAATAAATTTACATATGTGAATAAATGTACAAACATGTATAGGTATATACTTATATTCATAGAGATAAAAATTCACAGAGTTGTCAGGAGGCCATTCAAAGAAATAATGTGTATCCTGGCCAGGTTGATCAGTTGGTTGGAGCATCTTCCCATAAACAAAAAGGTCATGGATTTGATTCCCAGTCAGGGCACATAACTAGGTTGCAGATTTGATTGCTGGTTGGGGTGTGTACTGGAAGCAACAGATCAATGTTTCTCTCTCACATCAATGTTGCTCTATCTCTCCCCCTTACTCTCTCTGTAAAATCAATAAACATATCCTCAGGTGAGGATTAAAAAAAAAGAAAAACAGAAATAACATGTATAAAAGAAATTTGATATTGTAAAAAATAATACAACTAGGTATATAATTGTATTTATATTATAAATATATATAAGATCTATAATAAAAGTACCAGCCACACAAACTGTTTTAATTACATTGACATTGGTTCAATACTTTAGGGACAGACTACACACACATACACACACACACACACACACATATATATATATATATATATATATATATATATATATATATATATATGGTGCGTGTGATCAATTGGCAATAACTTTGCATCTCCTTAGTTCACATGCTTATTAATTTTGAAAAACTATGTTTCTAAGGTTATGATTGAACATCATTGTTTCAGATAGAAAGTATTAAATTCTGAGAGCAACTGTCATGTTGAAGGAATATGATGTTGTTAGAGCAACAATAGTTTCTGAACTTCATGCAGGGTGAACTGCTAAGGAAATTTCAGACTTCAATAACACCCCTTTATGCACAGTTTCAAAGTGAAGAAGGAGTATGATGCTGATCCTGATGTCACCACACCAACAAGGAAAATGTATAAGGTACACAAGGATTGCACAAGTACAGATATTGTACACAGAATTCAGGAGATCATCAGTGAAGATCCCCCTATAGCAAGAGAACTGAAAATGTCAGATGCAGTGGTTCCCAAGATTATTGCTGATGATACCAGGTACAGATCATATGTTCTTAGAAGAGGCAGTTTCTTTGAAAAAGGAAGGAAACTGCTGACAAAATTGAAAAACCCCTCTGATTTTCTTCTCTGATGCAAAGAAGTTTCAGCAGGACCAAACAGTCAACAGAAGAAACAACCAGTGGCTCTGTGAGAATCTTAATAAAGTCCCAGTTGTCATGAAAATGAAATTCCCTGCTACAATGATGGTGTAACAATGAAGGAGATATCATGACCACCCCCCCCCCATTTGTTTCACAAGGCTTGAAGGTGACTGCTAATGTTTACCTTCACATTTTGACAGAACTTGTTGTACCATGGATGAAGCAAGTAGAAAATGGACGTCAATTTATCCTGCAACAAGATGGCGCACACGAACATAACGCCACAAAGGTGCAAGAATTTCTCAATGTCAACGTTCCTGAATTTTGGTCAAAGAAAATCTGGCCACCTAGTTCACCAGATGCAAATCCTTTAGACTATTATGTATGCAGCATTGGTAAGAGAGAAGTTAATAAACGACCTCCTTCCAATAAAGAGGCTGTTTGAAAGCTTAGATTGAAAACATGATGTCCATGGATAAAAAAAGTTAATTACAGTGTGCTCAAGATTGTGAAGGCAAATCAAGTCTATTATTGCAGCAAATGGAGACTTTTTTGAACAATTTAAAAAATAATGACTATGTTCATGTATTTACATATAAGAATAAATTTATTTCAAAATACAATACTTTTGTGGTATGTTGTGTATTTTACTAAAATTTTGCCATTTTGTGGCATGCACCCTTTGTGTGTGTGTGTATGTGTGTGTGTGTATATATATATATATATATATATATATGTATATATATATATATATATAGCTTAACACAAAATTTGATGCAGATTCATTGCTCCACTTGCTCATTCTGAATGAGACAGCCACACAGTACACATACTTACTCAACAGTGTCTACTGCCTCCACTGACTAGTAGAGTGAAGTCATGTGAAGTCATCATTGTTCATGCATGTGCATTCCAGTCCACTCTCCTTGGCTGCCAGATTACATTGATGTCAGGCAAACCATTTTCATTATACTAACAATGGCTGGACTTTTTCCAGACAATTTACACACACACACACACACACACACACACACACATATTATGACAAGACCAAGACTTTTCTAGAAATCACCAACCTATGGGTTCAAATAAGGTCATGTTAATAATAAGCTAATTTCACCCCCATACTGAAATCACCTCAAATTCTGACCCAGCTTGTTCTGGGACAGTAAGGGGGAGTAGAATTTTGGGAGTGCGTAGAGAAACTTCCCATGCCTATTCTCTAATAATTCCATTAAGTTAGCCACAGACCTCATGCCAACACTTCACAGCCACCTGCTCATGGCAGGAATGACTTATGTATTCAGGTGCTATCCTCCGACACCCACAAAGTAGTCAAAGTCCAAAGAGCCATAATGCTGCTCTGATCCTGTTCTGCATTCGGAGTGAGAGAATGCTCGCGATTCCAAGTTACTCATTGTAACACTGGCAGCAGGCTGTATTTCTAAGTGCCCTGTGTTTGTTTCCTCCCATAATCCTCTCTGACCACAGGACTCTGTCAGGACTCCAGGTTTACAACCCAACATCTGAGGCAGACATTACTGTTTTCTTTTTTCTTTTTTTGGCTTTTTTTTTTCTGATTTTCCCAGCCTCTCCCTTTGCTTTCTTCTTATACTGCAAATCCCTTGTCTCATTTTCCTTTTACCAAAAAAGTATTTTAATGTATTTCACCAGTTTCCCAGACTTGACTAAAAATGTCTGAAATCTGGTTGGGAACACTTACAATGAGTTCTAGTTACCCATTGCTGTGTAACCAATACTCCAAAATTTAGCGACCTAAAATAAGAATAATGTTTTGCTTTTCACAGTTTTGACTGGGTGTTTCTTTTGCTGGTCTTTCTGAGCTTACTCATGTAGCTGAATTCAGTTGACTTGGCTGGGGACTGGGCTCAGTTAGGACACTGGGATGGCTGGGCCTCTGTTTCCGCAGTCTCTCATCATTCAGTATACTAGGCTAGGACCCCTTTAACAACAGTAAGAATATACAAAAAATAAAACAAAACAAACAAACAAAAAAACCCACATACAGAAGCTGCCAGGCTTCTTAAAGCCTCATTTCCATAGCATTCCATTGATCAAAGTAAATAAAAGGGCCATCCCAGATTCAATGAGAAAAGGACTATACTTCTTGATGGGGGAAGCATGCAAATAAAGAGATGATAGGAATTGTGGGAGGGTCATCTTTGAAGATAAACAACAATACTTCAGCCTTTGGTCACAGCAATGCATATCCTTTGCACAAGCAGAATGAGATCCCAAAAGTCTCATTCAATTATAATAATTGAATGTTCTATATGTTCAGCATTAAATTATTTCAGATGTAGAAAAGTCTCCATAGGTTCAGTTATTCAGATGCAACTGCTTGGGCACAGTTCTTGATTTGTGAACTAAACTAACTAACCATCTCATCTCCCTACCTCACATGCATCCCTACACATGCATCCAAAATCCAATAGAATAACTGCAATAGACTCTCCTGTTTGAGAAAAGGAGAAATGGAAGGTACATAGAGCCACTGATCCGTAGCAATTCTGAAATCTTGTTGGGCCCCCACAAGGTCTGTCCTGAAAGTATTGACTGCACAAACTTTTAATTATATTGACATTGGCTTGATACTTTTGGGACAGGCCTCATATTTTCAAGGTTCCCTACTCTAGGATCAGGTATTCTTACTTGATTAGGATGCAGATCCTCCCACTGAGAATAATGTTCTGATTCATTATCCTCTTGGCTCTTTGCTTTGCCCTCTGAGCCATTACTAGCTCTCTTCACCAACTCCCAATTAGCATACCATTTTTGGTTTCAAACAATGTACTCTGCATGTCAACAGCTGACTAGGACTTATTAAAATTAAAAATGAGGTATGTAACCTGATGGAGGAGAGATGATAAGAATCGTTGGCTATATTTCTGTAAATATACCCAGCAGTGCATGTGGAAATGCTTAAGTCATTTATATAAACTCATCAATGTAATTGTATAATGAATACATAAATAATCTATATAATTTATATACTAAATTAAACTGTCTTCTAATGCAATTAAGCTGTAAAGAAATATTTCCTATGGCCTAAGAAATGAATTGTTTAATGGCTCTTAACTGCTCTTTTATTTAGTTCTAGAAGGGAAGTAGGATATGGATTTATCAAGAGGCCCAAGAGGAGCAAGGTGGTGTCACTGATTTCCAGAAGTGTATCCAAAAAATAAATAGAGAGAGAGAGAGAGAGAGAGAGAGAGAGAGAGAGAGAGAGAAAGGAAGGAAGGAAGGAAGAAAGAAAAAGAAAAAAATTTTTCACAAATCTTGATCTTTTTAGATATATGCAATAGAGAGGACTAAAACCTAATTGGACATGGCATAGTCCCCATTGAGAATAACACTAAAATACTTCAGTTCTCCAGTTTTCCATGATTTCTTGGAAGCTTTCTCATGAAAGTTTTAGCTAAAAAACCAGAATCTGAGACACACTGGTGCTTATCTAAAATATTGCTATGTACCCTTGTAGTGGACCTGCTGAATAGGGTTCCAATTTCCCTCTCCCAGTTATTTATTTATTACTTAGACATTTTTCTTATGTGAATTTGGATCATTGTCAGAGGTAACATCTTAATACAAGCATGAAGCAGGTTGGGTTATTATTTTATTATAGGGTCTCTTTTATTACATATTTTTTAAATTTCCCCATTTCCTAGGATTTCCAGTTGTGAAAATGTTAGCTTTCCTTTATCTATCTTTTGTGTATTATAGTTTAATTATTAATCTTTTTTCTTTACCATTTCATTTTGCAGTACTTTTTAATCACTTTCTACATGTCTGTGATTATATTTTTAACACTGTGTATCCATTTAACTTTCATTGTTTCTACTTTGTTTTTCCTCTGTGAATGTGTTATGTCTCTCATTTTTTCTACTTCCCTATCTCTTTCTTTTGAATAGGATATAATGTGTCTATTATTATTATTAACAAAGGTTTATATTTTAATGTCAAATATTAAAGAAATGCTTGATTCATGTATTCAACATTTTACCATAATTTTTCTTTTGATAGTAGTTTCATTTGTCATTTTCTGTTGCATTTCTTGCTTCCTTTTTTCCTGGCATTATTGCTCACCTTTAACAGGATGCTTTTCTTCCAGTTGAGCTACTGGTTATGGAACAGAAGAGCAAGGTGTTGGGAAAATGAACTGGGCTATGTAGAATGCTAATTCAGATACCTTGCTCCAATATTCCTGGTCAGCAAATCTGTTGTATACTCTGTCATGAGAGTACATTTCACAAGGACTCTGATCATACAATGTCCCCTTTTTGTCTGATTAGCAAAACCTCAATTCTAATATGTACAAGTATTTTGTGTGATCTTTTGGCATTTATCTTTTTCTCTTAGCCATTATGATCAGCCGCTGCAAAGCTGATGCACACACTGCCTCACCCTTGCTAGAAGGAGCTTCCTTCCTTCCATCCTCTCTTCCATCCCATCTCCCTCCCTGTCTTCCTTCCTTCTTTCCTTTCTCCCAATTTCATGATCTGATTAGCTTTAATGTATCATATTAACTTCTTAAATATTACTCAAACCTCTGCTCAAGTTTTCTACCTGTCTGCCTTGATTACCCTCTTTCTAGAAAATTTCGTTTCTTTTCTGTGGGCTGCCAAATTCTCTCTATCTTTCAAAACCACTTCAGGTTCCACTGTTAGAGAAGCTTTTCTAAATCATGCTGGCCTGTCATGTAAAAACATTGAAAAAAATACTTCTTTCAACTCCTTTGGCAATTGATAGATTGTCTTGCCATCTCAATTCTAAGTGGTCATTAACTTCTACATTGTTAACTTTCCCCACAACAAGATTTAAAAATCTTTGAGGTCAGAGGCTATGAATAATTTTCATTTTCCTACAGCTTCTGGTCCAGTGATTTATACATAAAAGCTTGATAAATTTGGGGGAATTATGTGTAATAGGAGCCAAAATGAGATGTGCAGAAGATGCAAAGTTTTTCAAGCTGTTTTATATAAAAAGTATAAAATAAATTATTAGTTATAATAAACATGAAAAATGTAGAAACAAAAGAAAAACTTAAAAACCTTTACATATATTTTAGCTCTGACCCATGCTTTTATTACTGTAGACACAAATTTTCTGGGTCAAATAGCTGTCTATTATAAAGTTATTGAACAAAAGTGTAAAACTAGAAAAATTTCCAAAACATGTAAGTAAAAATATGGTTATTTTGAAAATTTCTTTACCCAATTTTTCCAAATCAGAAATAATTTACCTTTGTTTTCTTCATAATTTAAGCAGGAACAAATGTAACTTAAGTTCCTAAATTAAAGCATCAAAGCATCGGCAATAAATGACATTAGATTTTTGCACAATCTTGGCCAAGACTATATATATATATATATATATATATATATATATATATATATATATATATATATATGTGTGTGTGTGTGTGTGTGTGTGTGTGTGTGTGTGTATGTGTGTTTTATTGAGGATTTTAAAAAATTCCAATGTTATAAGTATATATAAAGTTCATACACTACTTTTTAAAATTTAATCTTTATTGCATTTTTTCCATTACTATGCAGTCCCATTATGCACCCCACCCTCAGCAATCACCACATTGTTGTCCATGTCCATGAGTCCCTTTTCCCTTTTGCTCAATCCCTGCACCTCCTACCCACACCCCTTTCTGTCACTGCCACTAGCTGTCATCTGCATTTAGAATCTAATGAACTGAGCAAATAAGCAAGACAGAGACAGACTCATAGATGGAGAGCAGATGTAAGTTTCCATTTTTTTTTATTTTAATTGTTGTATTATTACAATTATCTCATTTTCCCCCCATTGTTCTCCCCTGCCCCAACCTCCCCATTCCCCTTCCCACAGTCAATCCCACATGTTATCCATGTCCATGGGTCATCCATATTAGTTCCTTGACTCAACTGTTCCCCTTCTTTGCCTCTTTCTCTCCCTCCCCCTCCCCCTTCCCTGTGCACACTGAAAGCTGTTCCTTGTGTTCATGTCTCTGGTTCTGTTTTGCTTGCCTGCTTGTTTTGTTCATTAGTTTCCTGTATTGGATGAGATCATATGGTACTTATCTTTTCTGCCTGGCTTATTTCACTAAGCATAATACTCTCAAGTTCCACCCATGTTGTCAAAAAAGGTAGGAGTTTCTTCTTTCTTTCTGCTGTGTAGTATTCCATTGTATAAATGTACCAAAGTGTTTTGATCCATTCATCCACTGATGGCTACATAGGCTGTTTCCAGCACTTGGCTATTATAAATAGTGCTGCTATGAACATAGGGATACATAGGTTCTTACGAGTTGGTGTTTCAAAGTTCTTTGGGTATAATTCTAGCAGTGGAATCTCTAGGTTAAAAGGCAGTTCCAGGTGACATGGCTACCTGGGGTTACTGGATCAGTCGGCGATGGCAGAGGCGGAGGAGACACTGGAGCGACTTCAGAGCCAGAAAAGAGTGCAGGGAATCATCGTAGTGAATACAGAAGACAGTCCCATTAAGAGCACTATAGACAATCCTGAAGGCCCGGAGCACTGTGCATGAAGTTGACCCCCAGAATGACCTCACCTTCCTTTGAATTCTCTCCAAAAAAAAAAGAAAAAAATTATGGTTGCACCAAACAAAGACTATTTCCTGATTGTGATTCAGAATCCAACTGAATAAGCCACTCCCTTGGCTCCACATGTCATTCATAAATTTAATACTCCCCAAGAATAATAGTGTCAACCATATCAACTGACTGGCAGGTAATCACTTCAGCGCCTATGCAGACCAATCAAGTGACCAAGGTGGGCTGCAGCTCCACCCCGTCCCACCAAAGTCATCCACCCACTGGCCATTGCCCCTGAGTTTCCAGAAGGGCCCTCTTTCCTTGAGTCCAGGTTTTGGAACAAGAGCTTGTGCGAGGCCCACACCCTGCTTCCTTCTGACCTTCAGTTCACTTTGTTGTCCTAGGAAAAAGCTGTTTTTCTTTAACTAAAAATAACTGAAACTTGAAAAAAACAAACAAAAAAAGGCAGTTCCATTTTTAATTTTATGAGGAAATTCCATACTTTTTTCCATAGTGGTTACACTCATCTACAGTCCCACCAACAATACACTAGGTTTCCTTTTCTCCACATCCTCACCAGCACTTATTATTTGTTGATTTGTTAATGATGGCCATTCTAACAGGTGTGAGTGGTATCTTATTTTGGTTTTAATTTGCATCTCTCTGATGAAAATTGAGCATTCTTTCATATGCCTAATGGGCCCTTTGTATGTCCTCCTCAAGAAGAGTCTTTTCAGGTCCAATTATGTTCTTTTATTTCCTCCTGGCTCTTATGGATAATTTCTATGTCCTTTTTAATACTGGTGTATTTCTCATTAAGTTCCTTGTAGTTTCCATGGAGTTCTTCATAGTGCTCCTGGAGTTGTTTGTAGTTTTCTTTGAGCTTGATGAGCTCATTGAGCTTCTCTATAATCATTATTTTGAATTCCATATCTGATAGTTTGCTTGCCTCTCTTTCATTTAGTGATATTTATGGAAATTCCTCCTTTCCTTTTTGTAATGGACTATCACCCCCACCCCCCATTTTTAGGTTTCTCTTCTTGTTTGCTTTTGCTTTTTAGATTGGGATTTTTTGAGTCCCTGTCTTTGTGGTATGACATTCTGTAGCATAGAGGTGCACTATCTTTACTTACTCAATTCACCATTGATGACGTCAGAACATTCCATAGTCTGGGCCTAGTCAGCCTGTTGAAGCCAACTGGAGATCCACTGACTTTGTGCCCTTCGGCTTTTAATCCAATTGATCTGTGCTCAGCTATCAGGTATAGGTACCCCTAGCCAGGACTGATCAACTTTCTTACAAACCAATCATTCTGTGATCAATAGTCACCTTAGGCACCACTGGGCAGGGCCAATCAATTCAGTTGTAATCCAATCAGACTGTGATCAGCCTCTAGGCTCTGGCACTGCTAGGCTGGGCAGAATGATTCAGTTGTAAATCAATGAACCTATGATTAACCTCCAGGCCCATGCACTGCTGGAGGAGACAGACCAACTCAGTTGCAATCCAATGAATCAGTGATCAGCCTCCAGGCTTATACACCACTGGGTGGGACAGCCTGACCCAGCTATCAGTCCCTGAGTTTAATCAGCCACCATGCTCAGGTACCACTGTGCAGAACTGACTGATTCAGCTGTAAATCAATTCATCTGTGATCAGCTGCAGTTCCAGGTGCTAATGGGTGAGACAGACCAATTCAGGTGCAAAACATTGAATCCATTATCAGCCACCAGGCTCAGGCATCGCTGGGTGGGGCAGGTTGATTCCAACGGGCAGGGCTATGAGGACCCCTCAGACAGAAGTCTGCCTGTGGTGTGGGTGATGAGTCAGCACTGGGACCCCTACAGCTGCTCCTTCACTTCTCTCCTCCAGGCCACTGCTGTGAACTCTCCCCAAGTGTCACCCGTCCACTCTGCCCTCCTTCTGCTGGAGCCCAGGGTAAGTAGGTGCCAATGTATTTTTATTTGTGGTTACCTTAGTAATTCTCTGTCTCCAGCACTTTCAGGCTAGCAAACCCTGTGGCTTTCTGCCCTTCTCAGCTATCTGCTGTTTTACTCTCTGCTGTGTTGCTGTAGGCTGGGAAACCCAGCTGGGGGAACCAGTGTCCACCCGTCTCAGGTGGAGCCCCGGGGTCCATCCCTTCAGTAGCAACTGAAGTGGGCCCCTACTGGAAGCCCAGCCAGTCCTTTCATGTTTCTGTAATTCCTACCAGTCATGTTGTGATGAAACGCCCTCTTCTGTTCTGTCCATGTTTATGAGGTTTCTTTCTAGCTGTTCTATTGGTTATTCCAGATGGTTTTCTTCTCAATTAAGTTGTAATTCCAAATTGGTCCTAATAGGAGATTGGTGTAGTTCCACTTGCTCCTCTGCCATCTTGGACCCCTGCTTGATATAAGTTTCTTAACATGAAAAGATATTCACCATATATTATTAATGTTTTAAAAAGTTACCAAAATAATGCTTACTTTATAATTTTATGATGTAGATAATACAATGTAAGTCGGTTTAATTCTGAAAGGAGAGTATAGTGAATGCTCTGGGGTCTCTTCTGTAGCTAACACCTTTACTTAACCAGTGCATCCATTTCTGGGCTACCATGAGCATAGACGACTGACACCTCACCACTGATAACTTTCTCTGAAGAACTGTCCTTCAACAAGTAGGAGGAGTTTACCCAGAGTTACAACTCCCTCCCCCAGTAGCATCCTGCCATCAATGACTAAATTTCACATAGTGCAACTGCCTGTCCCCACTGCCTTAGTTCGTGAATACAATAGGGGTTCAGCCCTGGCTGGTGGCACAGTGGATAAGACACCGGGCCTGTGAACCCAAAGGTCACTGGTTAGATTCCCAGCAAGAGCACACATAACCAGGTTGCAAGCCAGGTCTCCAGCTAGGTCCATAGAAGGAGGTAGGTTAAAGGCAACTGTACACTGATGTCTCTCTCCCTCTCTGCCTTCCCCCTTCTTTCTAAAAAAAAATAAGTTCTGTTTTAGGAGCAGCTCAAAAACAGTGTATGAGACGGGATAGAAGGAGTGTCTCTCAATCAGCCAACTGGAGGGAGAGGAGCAACACATACAACCAATCCAAAATACAACCAAATAGCCCAAGTTAATGCCATAAAGGCCACCCCAAGAGCAACAAGTTGAGGAAATCTAGGAGATTACAACACTGAACTCCACAAATCTCCTAACACAGAAGGGTGCTCCATGAAGGCAAGGAATCAAAACAGATTAATCCAAGATAAAATCAAGCAACAGCAGATACCCAAAATGGGGGGGGGGGGGGGGGGG